>OZ038490.1:96081020-96128520 GCA_964036315.1 Acanthosepion esculentum | reverse complement strand
ACCATCAGATGAGAAACAGACCCAGCGGAATACCTCATAACCACTATGAAGAAGAGGAAGTTGAAATACTCTGGGCACGTCATAAGAGTCAATAATCTTTCCTCTTCCATTCTACTAGGAGCCATCTTTGACAAAAGAAAAAGAGGAAGGAGGAAAGTGGAGCTAACAAGGTCAGTAGGCGGGCATGAAGATCTTTCATTAAAAGATAGACTCAAACATTTACACGGAAATCTTCATTCGCGTCATAACGGCTTAATATGTGGTTGTTCGGAAAATCATGTCCGATTTTAGAATTAAACTTTTGATTTCAATTTCCAACGAAATCTAAGCATAAACCTGTAAACACAAACGTGCACTCATCTAACCTTCCCTTGAACGGAATTAAATAACGAGACTTTGGTAAATTGCAGACATATCGGGACTGGCTCTGGCCAAGCAAAGAGACCCTCGTAATCGATGAACGATATGGAGTACTTTTGTGCCACACCTTTTTAGAACGTAGGCGATCATGGTTTTTCACAGAACCTGGTTCTTTATTACCTGTGAAATGCAATTATTTATCTACTCAACTCTATCACACTACAAACTTTATATAAGCTTTAAAACCTACAATGAAAACAATAGAAAACTCAATACAACAAAAAATGATGAGCCCTCCTGGGTATGACGGTAAACTAGATCCGCGTCCTGGGTAAGACGATAAACTACGTCCAACAGCAAGGCCTCTGATCAGGTGGTTTTGAGGAGCGTGGAACCACATCTTAATTTCTGATGTTCCCAAGTCCACCCTGACCCGGGGTGGTAACAACTGTTAGGGCTCCAGCTATGGGCAAATAGTAGACACCCAAATTGGAGTCAAAACACTATGAAAGTGTAAAAATTGGTTTCAATACATACCAGAAATAATTTGAAAAAATGTTTTTTACCAGCAATACATTAAAAAAAAAATTACCAACTATATTTTATTTTGAAAGAAAATATTACTAGCAATAAAAAAAAATTGTCGGCTTTAAATAACTCATTGAGGTTGATATGCCGTAAAACAAATAAACCAAACCAACAAAACAGAATAGTCCTGGGACGAGAGCACAGTCTACCTTTTTATTTAATCCATAGCTGGGCGCATTCGCGAACATGGAGGCGACAGGCTAAGCGGTAGTTTTATATCGGATCGTCAATTCCGATCTGATCAGTAGTTGGCAAAATATTGAAAACACTTGGAGAATATCTTGAGATATCGATGGATAATATAATCGAGAATTACAAACGAAACAATGCAATTAACTGGTAACGTTTAATGTCTTGAATGAGCGATGATTATGCAAGCACCTTTTTTATTTCATTGTTGGCGAACATATGCATCGTTGTCTTCAAAGAAATGCTTATTAAACTGACAAACACCTGCTTCAGATGATACCTTCGTCGTCTAGCATGACAAAAATATGAAAGCCTTGTTCCAACATCGAAGTTAATACCGTTCACTCCAGAGAAAGGAAATAGCGTTGAATTCTTCTTTCTATATATGCAATGTCTTTTCAGGATGAGGACGATCATGACTCTCCACGTCCTCCTGCTGTACATCTCGGAATTCTTGACATGTAATCGATATTGATTGGGAATCTCTACTTCAGTCACTTTCTCCCCGACGTGACGTGGTTTCCTCTGTCTTTTCTACAAATATTTTCATGGCGACTGTTCTGACAAGCTTTTTTCCTGGTTTCCTACATGAATTTAAGCGTACTACTAGATTGGCATTTAGGTCCCATTCTTTTAAGATTGAAATAGCTAAATGCAACCGTCACTTCTACTCCAACAGTTTCGTTTCTCGCACTTCCTACCTTTGAAACTTCCTTTCGTTTTCTTGCTTCCCTGATAACTACCATCTTCAAAAATTTAAATGAAATATCAATCGCCATCTTCTGTCTTCTTGAATTCCGTCCATCAATCCTCCCTATTTTCTGTCTTCCCTTTCAGTTTTAGTTTCACTTTCACTTTCACTTTCACTCCTTGTAAACCCCTGTACACTAGTGGCTTTCCCGCCTTGCTTGTGATGAAATGATTTAAAAAATCTTCATTCTTTACTATCCCCTCTTTGCCATTGTTCTGACAGCCAATCACTAAATTTCAGGAAATAGATTTCTCTCTACTCAATTGGTTCTTCTACTTTCAATATATCCTTTCTCGTGAGTGTTAAAATCTCCAAGCTTTATTTCCTCGTTCTGCGTTTTAGAAATTTTAATTATTTCTTATTACTGGCAGCAGGAATGTAATTCCTCGCCTCCTTAAAACTTTTTCAACTTACATTTTTTTGCCCCCAAGTATTCTCCACACTCGTCAGTAGAACAGCATCTATCCAGCTTCAAATCTCTTCTTCATCTTTGAGGAGAATTTCCAGCATTCACTGGCGTCTCGGAGATTAAATATAGTATAACCGTCCCGCAAGCTTTTCCTGTCTCTTGATACATTGCTTAGTATCAGAAAGTCTTCCGTTGCGCCTACGGGTTTCTATTTCAAACGTTCCGTTGTCTGTTACTAAACAACATAAACAGTTAAATTTATCCATCTGATTGATGTTGACGTCCACGAGACATAAAAACAAATTCATTTCATCTCAAGCAAGGTAACAAAAAGTCACTAGGATGCAAGGGGTTACTGAGAGTAAAAGAAACAGAGAGTGCAATAAAAGAAAAAGATCTATGGATACAGAAGGAGACGATTGACATTGCATTTAAACTTTTGAAGAGAGTACTTAACAGGAGAGTAGAAAGGCAGAAAAATGTTCCACAAGCTAGAACTGAGAGCGAAGAAACAAACAGTATAGAACCTGCGGTTACAACAAGCAACTGTATTGCGTTTAAATTCGTGGAGTCGAAGTCCAACGAGGAAAGCACATCAGAACAATTACCATGGAAATATTTATAGAAGTTACGAAAGGAAGACACTTTACGACGCTGGAAAAGTGACTGACAGCGAGATACTCGGTCAGTACCGATAACATTGCCGATTCTTCTTTGAAATTGGGCCAGAATCCCCAGGCATATGTCAGAAGCATCAGATCAACTGCGGTAGCAATGTTATATACACGGACGAATAGTAGATAAATAGATGTGCAAGACAGATTCTGGTGAGAAGAATTTAGCATGCAAGTTGAACTGTCGCTTATTCCGATTGTCGTGTGTTCTGTCTTCAAAACGTTCGTCCTTTGCTCTTACTTTAGCCCTTTTTCATACTTATTTTGCTATCAACTCAGTGTCATCGGCGTATCTATATCATTAATGATATGTCTGATATGAATAAATCTTGCTCGGTTTTCTTGTGCCCTTGTAATCATTTTTACACATGTTAAATACATCCAAAAAGAAAGCGCATTATCGTCTTTATTAATTAACCCCCCCCTCTCTTGGCAGTCAATCCTATTAATCTAACCAGTAGTTAAGATTTGCGCAAATATATTTCCGTATAAAGCAAGTTTTTCTAGCATTTCATGTAGTTCTTCACGTCTTACCTTATCAAATGAAATATGAGTATAGTCTTTCTGCACACGTATTGCTCGCGTTGATATCATTCGGATAATAAATTAGTATTTCTTGTTCCAATGTATTAATCAAATCCACACAAGGTTTCCGTTTTGCCCTATGTCCGGTCTAATTCTGCTGTGAGCTGCATTCATTAGACTCCTAATTATTTAGTTATGCAATTCATCAAGATCATTATATGATGGAGTTCAGGTTCAATTCCGCCGGGTTGTTTTAGAATAATTATGAATATAGTGCTCCTGAGTTTCTCCGGTATTTCTCCACTATCGTATATATTATTTATCTTTATCAATACTGAAAATGTATCAGGCTGTCAGCATTTCTATAAAAATCTTATCTGATAGCAAGAATTTCACCTGTCGTGCTTTTCTTTGTTTTTCGAGTCTCTCTCTTCCCGTAGTAATATTATTTTCTCTTTTATCACTTATTCTTACCTTAAAGTGTCACAATTTGAGTTCCTTATATCTAAAAAAATATTAACACTCACTGTATATGTTTACAAACTGAATCGTTCTGGAGTTTGACATAGCTTAGGCAATGGTTAGGATTACTTTAAATATACGTTTTACTGTTGATTGTAATATAATTAAGGAGTTGATTGTATAATACTTGGGCTGATCGCTTCCGCAAGTTAGTACTAGTTGATTTTTAGTGTTTAACAATGCATATCAATATCGCCAACATTGAGGCCATGCTGCTGAAGTCCATCTGCGCACGGCTGGACATATTTCCAGGATGGAGAATCATCGCTTGCCTAAAATTTTATTGTACGGCGAGCTCTCCACTGACTATCGCGGCAAAGGGGTACCAAAGAAGCCATTCAAATATTGCCTGAAAAAACCCTTTGGTGCCTGTCACATCAACCATTACCAATGGTGAACGCTAGCTGAGAACTGTGATAGCTGGCGTCTCACCACCAACCAGGCCGTCTCCTTCTTTGAAAATGCCTGCAGGGCTGCTGTCAGGGACAAGAGGCAGAGAAGGAAGTACTGCAATGCTATACTATCGAGCCAAGTCTGGACTTTAAGCTGCAATTAATGCGATCGTGTATGTCTGTCGCGCATTGGACTTATCAGTCACAAACCTACCAGCAAGCGACGTGTACAGACTCCCTTTTGATCTTCGTTTTGTAAAGTCCTCCTAAGGAGGCACGCACGGTGGAGTAATGGAAAGCGTCTCGTATTGAGGAATCAGAGAGCTTAGTTCGAATTCCAGTCGAATCCATTACATTCATTTACGTGCTAATACCCTTGGGAAAAGTATGAATCCTCTTCTCCCTCTCCCACCCAGCTATGGGTAAATAGATGGCAACTGGTGTACCGCAGAAATAAATACTACAATACCTACTGTGGGGGAAAATCTGCCTTTTCAGTCATGTATCGAAAGATCTACCTCGTCAGTCATGTCTCGAAAGATCTGAGCGTGTATCACACAAGGCACATAACTGACTTTGCGAAGTCAAGCCATGATGAATCTACATTTTTTTTACAATTTTTCATGTAACCGTCCGTGGTTTTCTATTTCAATAAGCTTCTTGGGTGTTCTTACGTCTTGGTCATTTGCTGTGTACCGAAGAACTCATTTATCTTCGCGCGCTTTACATGATCCAAATCCATATTTATCGATTATTTCACAATTTCTATTTTTCCATTTACATCACCAATGGTAATAATAAAAGTTCTAAATAATGAGTTACACTGATATTTGGCATTTTCTCGTGTGCTGAAAAATCATCTTTCATCTCTGTGTTTGCTGAGGTGTGTGCTATTACGGTCAAATCCCGCACGTTTGAAAACAAGTTGGACACGAGACTAGAATCTTTATCCCGTAAAACAATACTTACCACAGACACCAAGGCAGCAACGCTTATTTCTATTGAAAGCTGTGGCCTCGTACTCCCCAGTGGGGGTCTACTGGACTGACACAGAAAGGGGAGGCTAATATGATGCTCATATTGAATAAACCCTCTTTCATTTTAACAACAGACAGTTTTTGAGTATCCCAAAACACATTACCTCTTGTCTTTCTTTAATATTAATCTGGCCACACTTTCAATTTTCTCTCCATTTGCATTTTCGGATTATGTGGTCGTCCTTTGGGATGCACAAGCGTGAATTAGTCTTCCGAACTGTACTATTAATTCTTACAAAATACGGTTTCCATACGGACTTATATCCGAAGACGATTCTAACATTGACCTACAGAAGAGTGTATCATCAGCTGCTTCAAATATCGAGCAAGTCACATCTGTGGTGATGAGGGCAAAAATTCTTGGGAATAAACTAGGTACTGAAAACTACTGGCAAAATTTCAGATTAGAAAAACAAGAATATAAAATGGGTACAGACCGTGGAACATACATCAGCAAGGGGAACTTGCCCTTACAACCTAACACTTATACAATAGGAAAGCATCACTAGAAGAAATTGTGATCCATAACTGAGTGTACAATTTTCTCTGCAGATAAGGCAGAGTTAGAAGGCGAAACGAATCTCACCTAAAATATCTTCAGAAAAAGAGGAAACATGGAGAAACTATAAAATCAGGCATAGCTAATCATGTATATATGTAAAGTGAGAATTTCTATCTATAGAGAAAAAATTCAAAATAATACAAACAACGTTAGAGAATAAGAAAGCATCAGTGCCCATATTATACTAAAAAATCACCTGATCGGCAGTTTAAGCATAAGTATCTGAAGCCAATGGATGTTTTATGTTCACTCAGATTATTGAACCCCACGTTCAACACGTTCGGTGTTACTGCTGTGCTTTCCACACAAAAAGTATTTTTTATCGGGATGGAATTGTTAGCGACAATCTCAACCGGTTCTGAATTTCAGATTTCTTCGTCTAGACTTGATGCTAAGCAGGACAGGAGGAATTGAGATAATTATATAATTAAGTAATTCATCAAGTCTAGAAGAAACCTCAACAGAATGTAGAAAGCACTGGACGGCTGTTTCGTCATATATTTGGGACTCATCAGCAGTGCGCATCCACTACCGAGAATTTGAAACCCGGACAGTTGAATTATCAGGCAAACGCCATACCAACGGGCCTCGGTGACGAAGAGGTGGCGAATCAGACTCGATATAGCGCCGCTCGATCACATATTCCGTTGAAGTTTCTTCTAGACTCGATGAATTACTTAATTGTCTAATCATCTCAAATCCTCCTAATTTCTATCACTTGTATATGCTTGCTTGAACCGGCTTCTAATGCTCTGGAATGAGCGTCTTGGGGATAGTAGTCGTGGCTCTTGGGGGCACAGAAATCGGAAATATTTGTTCATGGGTTTGTTTACTTCAAGAAGCTGCATATGCAAAAATAAATGAGTTTCAGGTTTTCACCGACCGGACAATGAAACTACATGTTGTGCCTCTATTCTCGTTCGGTCTGTGGGCATAAAACCAGGCAAAGGCCCGCTGCACGTTTATAAGTGAACGAAAGCTAAAAAAAATAAATGCAACGGTGAGAAATGAAGACGAATCCTGTTTACCAAATATTTCGTTGTATATTTCATGGAATCTTATGCGATATGTGGGTATGTAGGTATGTAGATATCACAAACGGCTTTATAATATGCATTTCTTCATTTCGCCTTCCCTATTTATAACATTCTTAATCAGTAACCCTCTACATTGAGTGACAATTAGGCCTTATAATGGTCGAACAAATAAGTAAAAAAAATAACATTTTCTCCTTTCTTTCGTATTTTTTTCGTTTTTTTCGGTTGTTTTAACTGTGGTCCCATATTTATACAGTGTAACCCGGATATAAGAGAGTTGTCGGGACCGGAGAATAAGTATCTTATATCCGGGTTTCTCTTATATCCGGGTTTCTCTTATATCAGGGTTTCTCTTATATCGGATTTTCTCTTATATCCGGGTTTGGTCTATTATATATACATTAACACAGGCTCTAATTTGGGACCAGATAAAATCTCTCTTATATCCGGGTTTCTCTTATATCCGAGTTTCTCTTATATCCGGGTTTGGTCTATTATATATACATTAACACAGGCTCTAATTTGGGACCAGATAAAATCTTTCTTATATCCGGGTTTCTCTTATATCCGAGTTTCTCTTATATCCGGGTTTGGTCTATTATATATACATTAACACAGGCTCTAATTTGGGACGAGAGAAAATCTATCTTATATCCGGGTTTCTCTTATATCCGGGTTTCTCTTATATCCGGGTTTGTCTATCATATATACATTAACACAGGCTCTAATTTGGCACCAGGTAAAATCTCTCTTATATCCGGGTTTCTCTTATATCCGGTTTTCTCTTATATCCGGGTTTGTCTATTATATATACATTAACACAGGCTCTAATTTGGGACCAGATAAAATCTCTCTTATATCCGGCTTTCTCTTATATGCGGGTTTCTCTTATATCCGGCTTTCTCTTATATGCGGGTTTGGTCTATTATATATACATTAACACAGGCTCTAATTTGGGACCAGATAAAATCACTCTTATATCCGGGTTTCTCTTATATCCGGGTCTCTTATATCCGGGTTACACTGTACTTCTAACCTTTTACTATTTCTCTTTCACTCCTTTTTTCTTTTACTTCTTCTCCTCCTCCTCCTCTTATTCTCCATTTTCATTGCAAGCTATTTTCTTCCTACTCTTTTGATTTTACCTTTTTTCTTCCTTATATTTTCCTTTCTGTTTTTTTCTCCTCTTCTTTTTTCTCTTCTTATCTTTGTCCTTCTTCCCATTTTCTTTTCTTCTTCTCTCCATTTCCTTCTTCTTCTCTTCTTATTACCTCTTATTCACCTTCTTTACATCGTCTTTCCCCCTTTCTTCATTTTGTTCCTTCTTTTATTTTTCGTTTCTAAGTTTTCTCTTCTTTTTCTACTACATTTGTTCTCATCCTTGCTTCGCTCTTTCTCCTTTTCCTCTTTTCCTTCTCCTCACCTTTTCCTTCTCCTCCCTTTTTCTTTTCCCCCTTTTTTCCTTCTTTACCCTTTTCCTTCTTCTCCCTTTTCTTCCTCATTAATGCTCTATCTTCTTTCCATCGTCTTTTCATCCTACCATTTTTCTTCTCTTCATCTTTTCCTTCCTTCTAATTTTTCTCCTTCCCAGCGTTTCTTTTTCTCTCTTTAGGTTCATATTTTGCTCCTCTCTTTCAACTTCTACCCTTTTTTACTTCTCTTCCTCTCATATTTCCTTCGCCTTATTTGTCTTCACCTTCACGGTACCTCGCTCTTCTTTTTTTCTCTGACTGAAAACTGACCAATCGTAAAGCTCTTTAAATTCTCTCCTGCGGCACGAAACCTTTATTTGCGACTTTGTCTGGTTTTAAGCCTGATAACACTCGATATCGGAAAATATACGCAAATAAGTCACGGACTTATGCTAAGCAAGGATACTCGAGATGTTTAGAAAAGGAAGAAAAGAAAACAATAATAAGATAACCAAGGAAAAAAATATTGCCTGAACGAGCAGGCCTCGAAGAAATCGCTAAACGCCGCTTCTTTTGACAGCGTTACAGCCTCAATTTGTATTTTTACTGCAAGGAGATTGCCGTTCTCTCGCTATAAAAGCCTGTGTTTAAGAAAAGGTTATCAAATTGTGCTTTGACACGACTGGTCGAATCCTGCTCGTGTTACTTTCCCCCCAGCGAGTGCTGGTGTAATTCAAAGTAGTTTTAATGGTTGGCGTCAGTTCAAATTTGCGCGGGATCATTTCGATTTTTCCTTTTTTTCTTGTTACATTCTTTGTTTCTGTGTTCATATATTTATTTGTGAATCTCTTCTTGCGAAATTGTGATGGTTCGACGATGGACCATAGACGCTGAGGCTGCAAAAGATTTTATTAAAAATCAAATTTATTTTCGTGCAAGTTTGCGGTTAATTTCTTCAAGCGAGCTGAAAAGTGAATTGGCTTCTGCCAAGCGATGCCAAAAAACGGAACAGAGGAATACAACACATTTTCCTGTTGACAGTGAATTTAGCAACTAAAAAGACTATACCTGAGTGTAGCAACGAAAGGGTTAGATTAGATGAAAAATGAAATATTGAAAACATAATAAACGCTAAAATAAATAAATAATATAATACAAAATATTTTTCGTATATAAAAGTATACAAAAAATGTCGAATTATTTTACCATAGAAGAATTGTCAGGTCTAACAAATAGTCACTACCGTCTTCTTCGAAGAGTGTACATCCTACTAACACCCATATTTCTTTCTTTTTTTTATTATAATAAATCTCACCCTGTTCAAGGCCCGGGAGCCACTCGAGGTAGAGGGGTACGTTAGGAGGAAATTTGTACAGATAGGAGAGGAAGGTAACGATTAACCCTAGACTTGAACAGGTTAAGATTGTAGTGGTTGGGGAAACAATCCTCTTGGGAGTCGTGTGAAAACTTACTTCTCACCGATGGAATACGGAGGGAACAAGGGTGATTTGCTGCAATGTAAATAGCATGGCGGGTCCTTGGCATGAAGCTTAGGTCAGGCGGAACCGAGCAGTTTTTTTTTCGAGCACTTTCCGTAAAATTAGCGACAGAGCAGCCAGAAGCTTGCCACTTTCCACCTGTGATAGAGAAGTTGGTAAATAATTCGTCATCCACAAGGACTCCGAGGCTGGATTCTTGGCCTCATCTGACTTTTGTAACGGTAGAGGATAACACGTGGTGTCAGGTACGTACTGGAGCGGTAGAAGGAGCCTTCCCTTTCACCTGCATCTTTAGAGATGGCTCGTATGTACAAGAAGTTCCACGTGAGGTCAAGTGTGAGTTTAAGGCCTATTAGTCTCGCAAAGCACGGTGCACCTGCGACGGGACTTCCGTTCATACTGGATGAAAGATGTATGACAAATTGAAAAGAAATTGGACATAAGCTTACTTTGGATGAACGAGCGATTAAAGCACTTTCTAAACATTTTCGTCTCATTGAATTATTTTTTCTTTTAATTAGAGTATCATTTTTATGTCAAAATTGTGGTCAGTCTAATTACGGTGAGCAACTGATGTGTTGAATGTGTTGTTTTTTAGTGTTTCTTTTGTGTTCATATAATATTTTATTTAAACTTCTTGAGGTTTCTCCAATATATCATTTCTGGCAATCTTTGCATATGATTCAGTAAATTCGAGTTTTGACTTGTTGCTTTAAATGTAGTTGCAACAAAATTTATGTTGAGTTTAGATAAACTCAATATATATAATTATAATATATTGCACATATCTATCCCTGATATTGAGCACTTTAACACATAAATATAGCACATTTTAAGACTCGAGTTCTCTCAGTCACTGTGTGTTTATCTAAAACTAAATACGCTTAAATTCCACTTCTTCTCTGCCGTGAGCCAACGGCTTCAGGGTAAAATTTCCGACTGACGCGAATTCAGCCGGTTTTCGATTCTAGCCGGGGGCAACCGGACGTCTAGCCACACTGATGAGCCGTGAGTCTGCCTGTGGATGACAATATATATATATATATATATATATATATATATATATATATATATATATATATATATATATATATATATTGCGTGTGTGTGTGCGTGTAAATAGTAACAAATAAAATTAAATGTTCACCTCTCTTTCCCTCCACATAATTTTCACCCACAAGCTTGAGGATAAAACGTAATTTATTTACTGAAATCGTACTTTCTTTACACCCGACTAAATCCATAAGAGCGAGCATTGAAAACAACTTATCCATGCTGGATGTGAGATTTATAAACACCACCTCTAAAACAATAAAGACTTAATCAGTACGAAACGAAATAGCAACAACAAATATAAGAACCGGAATATACAAATGCTCTAATTCACCCCAAAACTGACGGTAAAGCCACAAGGGTTTACTGAGTGTGAAAGATTTAAGAACAGAAATATCACTAAGGAATGAGAAAAGAGGAAAAAGTAATCAGGAGTACAGCAGATAGGGATTGACATTGCATTTAAATTTTTGCAGATGACTAGAAAACCTGGAGACGGAAGGAATTCCCATAAGTGAGAAGTCTCAGAAATGAAACAGCATAAAATTTACGGTTGCATCTAGCCAGCTCAACAGTAAATTGGTGGGATATCGTCGCTAGTCTAGTACTGCGCTAAGATTCAAAGAATCTAGGCACCATATAAGTGCTCATCCGAACAATAACCATGAAAAGGCAAAAGGTGGCAACCTTAAGGCGGTGGGAATGTAACTCAAGCTGATCAGCCGCCAGATCAGGACCAATAATATTGCTGATTCTTCTTTGTATTTTATGAAGGAGCTCCAGATAAATAGCAGGAGCACGGGACCATATGTGACAGCAATATTCCAAGCATGGACGAATGGTAGACATAGGTAAGAAATCGGGAAGAGAAATATCATCTAGCACGACACAGTGAAGATCATTCCTGACAGCTAACATAGCAATGGATTCAAATTAGTCTTTCCACTTCATGTCAGCCGAGAACCTTAAACCAAGAATGTGCAGCGAGTCACTTTCCTTGAGGCCAGCATCAGTTATACTTATGGATGATAGAAAGTAAATAGCTGTGTCATGAGCGTAGATACCAAGCTGAGAGCAGATACCATCAGGAAGGACACTAATGAGAACCAAAAACAAAGTAGGAACATGAATGGAAGAGTGTGAGTTCACGAATTCATACGAAAGATTGGATCAGTTCAAAACTTTGTCCAGAGACACCGTAACTTTTCAGCTTGTGGAGAAAACCTGCATGCCAAACCCTGTCGGATGCTATCAAGATGTCCAAAGCTACACCCCGAGCTTCACCATTTTAATCTAGTGCTTGATAGACTTTTTCCACAAATATTCTCAGCACACCAGCAGTTGACCTGGAGAAACGAAAACCATATTGCTTGTCTTAGAAAAGTGTCTACGATATGAGATATTTAACGAATTCAGCATTGACTTTTCCTAAAAAGAATAATAGGCTGATAGTTCGAAGGGTCAGAAGACTCATCAAAGTTCTTAAAACTGGAGAAACAAATGAGTACTTCCGGTAGGTAAGAATGCAAGAGGTGGCGAGGCACTTATACCGTTTAGAGAGAACAAGGGCCAGTTTGGAGCACACTTCTTGATGACTATTACAGGAATACGATTAGGACAACATACATTGTGTGGATCCAGATTAGAGATGATAGCAGAAAGCGTAAAAGGGTTTTATATGCATATCATTGGTTGAAAAGAGGAGGAATTTGAAAACTTACTCTTATTTCATACACTATTGCAGAAGAGTGACAGAATTAATTTCAACTCGGAACTAATTTCAACTCGATTTAAAATCAGTTATCAATTTTCGTGAATTCCTAAACAAAATGCAGTGAAGTGGTGTCATATTTTTAATTTAGCATTAAAAATCCTAAGTAGATAAGATAATTCAGAATTCATTTTTTCAGCAACTTTTATTCTTTTTTGTTGCAAATGAATAAAGTGGTACTTTTTTATTTAAATCTGATCCAATAAATATGTTCTTTTAACAAGAACAGTAGATTGCTTATATATTTTTTTGTAAAATACACTCGTTCTGATAAGAGGGCGGGCGGATAACGGATAAGAGAAAGCTAACTGAGTGTAATAATGAAAGGCGAAAGCGCATGAAAGAGTTGTCAGTGGACTCTATAGACAATTCCATTGCCATTGGTAGATTATCTCGGATGTAAACACCAAGGTCATACATTTGAATACCGGAATCCTTTCGGCAAACGAGAAAATAGTCTGGAACAGAGAATTGGTAGAAATGCCTGAATGTAAGGTTGTTACACAAAGTGCAAGGATATCCATGAGAAAAGATTCTCTACTGCCCAAATTAGAGCGGATACCACAAACATTGGAGAAAGAAAAGTTAAAGAGGATAGATGTTTTTTTATTTGTTTTCTCGAATTTCGTTTCGCTGTGTTGATCATGAGGAAATTTGTGTTGGGGAGAGAAGGAAAAGACCAACATAACTGTCATTAACCTTCGTTAATGGCTATATGACCCAGCCAGAGACATGTTACAACAAATATCCCGATATTATAGGACTGTAGATCAGAGCAGCCTCTCTAAGCGCTAACAAAGAGTTGAATCACATACCGACCAGTCGGTAGCAGCAGCCAGCAAACTGCTAACCCGGCACCCTCGTAATGGAAAGTCGCAACCAGACTAGTCAGATAAAATTTAAGAAAGTTAATCATGAAGACTCTAAAAGAAAAAGAACCGGTAAACCATATCCTGAACAGGGATATTTCTATCTCTCTTCAATAAACGTGAAAGGAGTGTGGGCCGAACGGTAGGTGAGCCTATCTTCTTCTATTTACTGGTTCGTAGCACAGGAGGCTGGACGATTTTACCGAGCCGCCAACTATGGTAAAGTTGCCGAATGACGCTTTAGATCCCAAACAGGTCGAGTGGGGATTACCGGATGATTAAGCCATTCTGGTTGAATCGTGGGTATATCAGGAAATAATTTATGGAGAAGGAAATATCATATATCTAAACTATGAAGAGATAGATCATATTAACTTAAGATCAGGCGGGAGAATAATTCAATATAATTCAGTAAAGTGTTAAATTTACACATGCAAAGTTAGTTCTTGGCAGTTTTGATCGAAAATTCGGAGGATGGCAAGAATATTTAACTCGAAGCTTACAGAGGCACTAAATACAGGTGACAAGGCAGAATGTGAATCAGACAGATCCCGTACCGGTCAGAGACGTATGGTAATAGACATGCTATGTATTTTACAATGTTTTTTCATCATGTGCACTGCAAGAATACACGCCTGTGTTAGCACTCACTCAGTATATATAATGTATTAATATGGGTCTGAATATTCTTTATACACCCCTGATTTTGGGGTTAACGCATAGATTGATTATCATGCTGGATCATTTAGTGTAATCCACATGAGTAAACTTTAAGTTTAATCTGCCGTAAATTAAATCACAGATTCAACTCTATTTTCAATTATTGTAATTGCATTCCACACATACACACACAGATATATATATATATAAATATATATATATATATATATATATATATATATATATATATATAATATTATAAATTAATAGATTTAAAATATGGTTTTACCGCTACAGAGTGATGACCATGTTTCAGAAATGGAAGCTAAAGCCCCTGAATTTAATTTTGTTATTAAACCAAAGACATTAGTTCCATTTCCTCATCAAGCGAATTTTGGAGTAACTTACTTTTTAAAGTTTACGGTTGTTAACGGCACAGGAAAGATTCATAGTTTGAGGGTTTCCAAGGTTACCGATAAATCCATTCATCTAGACAAGGGGTGGTAGAGGGTTCAATTTTTAATTTTCGTTGTCTCAGTTAATAGTTACATTTGAAAGCGGGGTTATGTTTAGGGATGGGTAGGGATGTATCTTTTAACGAATTCTGACATCCGCTAAATTCATGTCATCTGGGTTTATTTCTAACGGCAAAAATTCTTATGGTATTATTTCTATTTGTATATTTAAAGATTTTGAGGGACTGTTTAGGTTAGAATATGTTTTATCCACCTTTCTAAAAAGTTATTTTTAATATTTAATATACTATACTCCTAGTTAAAAACCAAGTAAATGTATTAGGATTACTTACAGTATTTAAAATTATTTATTCTTATCGAGTATAAGTAAATATTATTTTATTTTATGTAAACTTTATGACAATGACGGCAAAGGTGGTTAAATTATTTCACTAATTCAATAAACTTTTATTTATAAATTTAGTATTATAAATGTATATATGTATGTATAAAGGACATTTAATGTTCAATATTATATTCTAACTTATTAATTTCATATGACTTTCGGTGTTCACTTGGATTCTTTTCAGTGTTTGAATTGCTTTTGAGAGAGGTGTTATCGTTAGAGTACGTTTTATTTAATTACAATTTTAAAAGATATTTAGGTTAGAATCTGTTTTATTTAATTTCAATTTTAAAACATTTTTAAAATTCTACTTTCAAATTTAACTTTTTAATTTTAATCGGCTATATTTTATTATAAACCAAGTAAATGTAATATAATTATCTACATTATTTAAAATTATTTATACCCATCAAATATGAGTATGCATAATAATCAAGTAATTTTTTTTTTTTTTTTTTTTTTTTTATAGATTATTTAAAGATTATTTAAAGAAAACTTTTGGCAATGACGACATAAAATAGCTATTTCATTTCTCTGATTCAGTAAATTTTTATTTTTTATAAACTTAGTAATATATAGTTTCTCATGTATGCATAAAGGACATGGGTCATTTAATGACCTACATATTCTAGCCCTTCTTATTAACTTCCATTTTACTGTAGGTGTTTTATTGGATTCTTTTAGGTGCCAAAAGTACTTCGAAAGAGATGTTTGACTTTTATACTTATTTATCCTAAACGAGGATTGATGTTGGTAGAACCTCTTTTTGAACTCATGGCTAGTGCAACCTATATAAATTTATATATAAATTTATATAATATATATAAATTTATATATAAATATATATATAATATATATATAATATATATATAATATATATATAATATATATAAATTTATATATAAATTTATATAGGTTATAAATTTATATATAAATTTATATAATATATATAAATTTATATATAAATATATATATAATATATATATAATATATATATAATATATATATAATATATATAAATTTATATATAAATTTATATAGGTTGCACTAGCCATGAGTTCAAAAAGAGGTTCTACCAACATCAATCCTCGTTTAGGATAAATAAGTATAAAAGTCAAACATCTCTTTCGAAGTACTTTTGGCACCTAAAAGAATCCAATAAAACACCTACAGTAAAATGGAAGTTAATAAGAAGGGCTAGAATATGTAGGTCATTAAATGACCCATGTCCTTTATGCATACATGAGAAACTATATATTACTAAGTTTATAAAAAATAAAAATTTACTGAATCAGAGAAATGAAATAGCTATTTTATGTCGTCATTGCCAAAAGTTTTCTTTAAATAATCTTTAAATAATCTATAAAAAAAAAAAAAAAAAAAAAAAAATTACTTGATTATTATGCATACTCATATTTGATGGGTATAAATAATTTTAAATAATGTAGATAATTATATTACATTTACTTGGTTTATAATAAAATATAGCCGATTAAAATTAAAAAGTTAAATTTGAAAGTAGAATTTTAAAAATGTTTTAAAATTGAAATTAAATAAAACAGATTCTAACCTAAATATCTTTTAAAATTGTAATTAAATAAAACGTACTCTAACCATAACACCTCTCTCAAAAGCAATTCAAACACTGAAAAGAATCCAAGTGAACACCGAAAGTCATATGAAATTAATAAGTTAGAATATAATATTGAACATTAAATGTCCTTTATACATACATATATACATTTATAATACTAAATTTATAAATAAAAGTTTATTGAATTAGTGAAATAATTTAACCACCTTTGCCGTCATTGTCATAAAGTTTACATAAAATAAAATAATATTTACTTATACTCGATAAGAATAAATAATTTTAAATACTGTAAGTAATCCTAATACATTTACTTGGTTTTTAACTAGGAGTATAGTATATTAAATATTAAAAATAACTTTTTAGAAAGGTGGATAAAACATATTCTAACCTAAACAGTCCCTCAAAATCTTTAAATATACAAATAGAAATAATACCATAAGAATTTTTGCCGTTAGAAATAAACCCAGATGACATGAATTTAGCGGATGTCAGAATTCGTTAAAAGATACATCCCTACCCATCCCTAAACATAACCCCGCTTTCAAATGTAACTATTAACTGAGACAACGAAAATTAAAAATTGAACCCTCTACCACCCCTTGTCTAGATGAATGGATTTATCGGTAACCTTGGAAACCCTCAAACTATGAATCTTTCCTGTGCCGTTAACAACCGTAAACTTTAAAAAGTAAGTTACTCCAAAATTCGCTTGATGAGGAAATGGAACTAATGTCTTTGGTTTAATAACAAAATTAAATTCAGGGGCTTTAGCTTCCATTTCTGAAACATGGTCATCACTCTGTAGCGGTAAAACCATATTTTAAATCTATTAATTTATAATATTAATGCTCTGTAAACTTAAATTTACATAGAGCACTATTGTGTAAAAATAAAAATATCTATAAGAACACCGGATTTTATATCTTACTGTTCTTTCCTTTTTATTTATATATACATATATATATATATATATATATATATATATATATATATATATATATATATATAAGTGAACATTGAAGTCAACACTCAGAGTTGTCAGACTGTTTCATGCTAGAAGCAATCATCAGGTGGCCTGATGATTGCGTCTATCATGAAACAATCTGACGCCTATGAATGTTGACTTCAATGTTCACTTTTATATTTACATACACTCCATACCTGATATTGAGCACTTTATTTCATATATATATCACACCTTACAACTATATTTCTTCACACACACACACACACACACACACACACACACACACACACACACACACACACACACATATATATATATATATATATATAATTATTGTCACCCACATACAGACTGTTTCCCTGTTTCACAGCTCTCCAGTGTGACTAGACGTCCGGTTGGATTTAGCTAGGATCGAAACCCAACAGTCAGAAATTCTACCACTAAGCTGTCGGAATGAAGGTAAATTTTATCGTATTTATTTTTAGATAAACACACAGTGACCGACAGGACTCAATTCGCTTTTGCGATATATATATATATATATATATATATATATATATATATATATATATATATATATATATATATATATATATATATATATATATATATATATATATATATATATATATATACTGTGGTACTTGTATGTGTCATGCAACTGGTATTTCTCGGGCCTAGCAAGAAGTAATTTCCGGCAAAATTCGGATGCTTAGAAATCGATTGAATCAATCAATCTTAATTAATATCTATCTATCTATCTATCTATCTATCTATCTATCTATCTATCTATCTATCTATCTATCTATCTATCTATCTCTGCTGTTTTAATGCCAAACCATGAGTATAATACATATTCTTTTAAATTTATACGAATAAACCTAAATATTTGTTGCCAAGAAAAAAATTCTGTGGTGAGGATGGACTATATGAATGATACTGTAAGAGGCAAGAATTTCAGGGCAAATCAAAATTGAACTCGATATGAAGTTGAGCCGATGTACAATGTACCAAAGATTGAAAAAAGTCGCAATTGAAAAGTTGGTCGAAAGTGATTAAACGTATCACAAAAGCGAATGAAAATGTTTTTCAACCTTTAAAAAAAAAAAAAAAAATAGAAAAAAATATTCTCCTACATATTCAATTCAGACGAATATTTATTTGAAGGTTGAGAACTTGCTTACCATTCATTTTACCGATGAGAGTAAATTCAATTTTCTGAATCTGACAGCAGACAGTTTCTTCGACGCAAAGGCGACGGACCTAAGCCAAAAAGTGTCAATCTCTTCCAAGTGGGATTAGTCATGGTATGGGTTCTGCGTGCCTCTGAAATTATTGAACACTTTATGTGAATAGGACGAGACATAGTTATGCGTATCTACACATGTCTTTTTCTTCTGGAGAGGCATCTCTAAGCAGTCAGTCATTTTCATGATAGCTATAATGTTAAATAGTCATATTACGCGTTTCCTTGTAAGGGAATATTGATAGTCCGAACAGCCAGTGTTTACTGTAGGTTGGAATTTATAAAATCTTTCTATTCAAATAATTATTAAAGAAAATAGCTTTCTCGTGTCCACGAACTATTATAGCTCTTTCTAGTACTGATGCAGTCTTCCTTCCTAAACATTAAGTTCGAGGTAGTGTTGAACGTCATCATCTTTCATTATATCATTATTTTCTCTTCAAGTTTAAGTGTTATCGATTTTAGTTACTTCTACTGTTGTAGTTCTTCAAGTGATGTGATTCCTGTTATTTGGTAAAGATTTTTGTTTGGGATTCTGTAACGCCAGAAGAAGGATGGTCCTCGCTACGACCCACAAGTTTCTGTCTATATTTCTGGGGTGAGGTATTGTAATAATTGACACTATTTACACTGTTCGGATTGTTGTCCTCATCTTCATTGCTATATTCAGGACGTTTCAGACTTTGTACTCCCCAGCATTCTTCAGGATATATTTATATATCTGAGATGAGGTATTGCAATTATCTACACTATTTACATTGTTCGGACTGTTGTGCTCATTTTCGATGCTATATTCATGACGTTTCGGCTTTCGTACACCCCGGCGTTCTTTAGGGTCTCTCAATACTTCTGAGATGAAGTATTGTAATTATTTACACTATTTGCATTGTTCGGACTGTTGTCCTCATCCTTGTCGCCATATTCACCAATTTTCGGCCTTTGTACGCCCCCGATATACGATATATCTATATCTATGAGATGAGGTACTGTAATTATTGACACTATTTACATTGTTCGGACTGTTGTCCTCATCTTTGTTGCCATATTCAAGGCTCCCACCCACCGGGCGCATATGTGAAATTAAGAGATCAGTGGTGAGTGTAACACGAGATGAAAAGGTTTACCTCTTGGCAGAAAACGGACTCGGACGTGTATCCCAAAAAGAAAATGTCTGCTTTACGAGTCGTATTTTTAAGTAAAGATAGATCCCGGAGTCTGATACTTTTGCTAGACTCTTTTTTGCACCTATACACATTTGACGTGTCACTCAATCTATAAAAAAGTGCTTAAGGAGGCGACAGAGGGGTACGATTGTGGTAGCGAACAGAAGACACGTGCGCTGGATTGGTTGGTTTACGCTCCGCTGTTTGAGGGGGAAGATGACCCACGTTAAACACGGCCTTGTGCCACATATATCCCTCGTGGGGGATGGGTGCTGTTAAATATCAACAGTGATATAGGCTGTTCTACCCAGGTTGTGACTGTTCGGAGCTTCTGTCGAACTCTCTGCCTTGGACAGGGAGGAACCTGTACGAGGCTGTGCCTTTGGGCATGGTCTCGTCCAGAGAAGTAGACAGACCCGAACCCGTTTATGCAGGTTCTACGGGGATTTTTTGGCCGAGCCTACGGGCTCGGATGACCCACGTTAAACTCAGCCTTGTGCCACATATATCCCTCATGGGGGGTGGGCTGTTAAATATAACAGTGATATAGACAGAACGCTTGTCAACAAGACATACACTTCTGTTGTATTTACTGTTCAATACCCTATTTATCTGCAACCTCTTATTTTGTTATTTCTTAACCATTACCTGGTCACAATAGCGACAATATTGCGGCAAAACCCTGTAAACGTTATCTTACATTTGGAGTTGATGTTCTGGGAGCGAGCCACCCCAACAGTCGAGATTTTCGCCGGTAATAACACAACCTTCTGTAGCCAATGCTTCAAGCGGTTCTTAGATTAATGGAACACCTTCGAGGAATGACATTCATTGATTTCAATACCTAGGAAAAGGATCAGCGCAAGAAAGAAGTGTGCAATAATGTAGGTGGTGCAACTGCATAATGCTACATCAACATCGGAATCACGAGGGAACATGGTACTCACCTATATAGTTCGACTGAAGGGGATTAGCATTACGTCTCCAGTTGAACCTGGAGAAAAGTCAGGGTCATACAAAGTTGGAGATTCCGTTTGAGGGAAAAGTCCGTCGAGCCGGTGCATATAAAATTTAAGGAGGTACACTCCTCTGGAAATAGAGGTTCACTGTCCATCATCGTCGATGGCGCGAAGGATCTGCTTCCTTGCCAGACAGATATCAAGTATAGCGGCGAGGAGTTTTGACGGCACATCATCGGAAATCGGAAAAGGCGATCTCGATTACGGCGTTTCCTACTCACTCCACTGCGGTTGAAGATGCAGACACAACCTGCGACTTCTTAGATGACTCCTGTGAAGAAGAAGTGGGAGCCACCAGCTTGCGGAGAAGCACTAGGCGAAAAAGACTAGTTCCCGGCTGTCACTCGGATGACCTTGAGATAATTGGGTAGTGAGACGAATTACCCGAAGTTAAATGAACCCAATGACTAAGGATTTGTTCGCAGACGCGGATAGTTTGCTAACCGTTCTTTGTGTGGGAACGCAATCATTTAATTCTCTCTCAGGTTTCTGTCTTTGGACAGTAAGTGTAAAAAGAATCATTCATTGCAATAAAGAGACGAGGTCTGTGAAAAACCGAACTCAGCGTGAGTGGTTGCGGAGGCCGAACAATTTTTCTTCTTGGTCCACATGTATGCGCATGGGCACCCCACGTGTCAACTAATGCCCAGAAAGGGAAGGTTGTAAATAACTTGCTGTCAGCACCTTGGCTTCTCTTTACCGTGTTTACATCTTCGAAGTAGAAACTTCCTAAATAAATTGGATCTGTGAAATACCGACGTTAGCTTCACGTTCTGGTCGCGAGGAGCGGCCAATTTTTAACCGAGTCGCATGTGTACGCGAATGGACACTCCATGTCAGAAAAAACGATCTGTCCTACCATGCCACGTTGAGGAAGCATTTAAAGAACATTCTGAGATAGATTTGCGAGTGGTAACGATCTATAATGGACCTTGCGTGCTACAATTCACGGTGTTTGACTGTGTTACTTTCCTCGGCATCAAACCCGTGTTGAAGTCATTCTTCATGTTCCTGTCACAGAATCGACTCGCTCGAAGGCATCCTTCATATTCTTAAACTGCTCTGCTCTTAATTCTGTCGACTCCATTTCTTAGCTTACATCTTAAGCAGTTTGATATTACTGATACATTACTTTCAAGTTCATTCGGAGCAACATGAAACTATATTGCTAAATAAATCTAAAAGTTAATGCTGAAGGCAAATACAACGGATTGATCCGATATACCATATACTCTTTTATTTTTATCACATGAAAACAGACTACACGCTTATCCTGCCAGCAGCCTATAAATAAAGAGGTATTAGGCCAGACAGTTTTAATCAACGAATGCTATAAGCATGGAACTTCAAGTAGCAGAGAGCGGTGAAAACAAATATATAATTATAATTAGTATAAATTTTAACTTTAGTATTTCACACCGAGCATTTTATTATTACTACTAAATATATATATATATATATATATATATATATATATATATATATATATATATATATATATATTTATATATATATATGTGTGTGTGTGTGTGTAAGCAAATATGTGGATGTAGATCCGACGGTATGATGAAAATGTGGAAAAGACAAAGCAAAATCCGAATATGTGAGTTTACTGTTTTTTATTTTGTTTTTGTTTTTCTGTCGACGTCAGACGTTTCGGTCAAATAGATCTTCTTCAGGACATGGTTAATGGAGACATATTTATATTAAATTTAAGTTAAATGAAGAGACGATATATACAGGACTAGTCAGAAACAGAAAAACTGAAATTCTAAAGTCAGAGTATTCTTTCTTGGATTCGGATACGCTGGATGTCCTGAAGAAGGTCTATTTGACCGAAACGTCTGACGTCGACAGAAAAACAAAAACAAAAACAAAATAAAAAACAGTAAACTCACATATTCGGATTTTGCTTTGTCTTTTCCACATTTTCATCATATATATATATATATATATATATATATATATATATATATATATATATATATATATATATATATATATTGGTATATTCCAGGTGAGTCCTATTAACACAACATAGAATTTGAAATATGTTAAAATTGACTAACAAAGAGCAGTCAATATTTATTTTCATTAAACAGAGCAAAATTTATTTTACAATTGGAATTTACTAAAGGTATCCTAACTCCAATTATAAAGTATATATATATATATATATATATATATATATATATATATATATATATATATATATATATATATATATATATATATATGTATATATATGTATATATATAAAGACAAAACTTGTTCAATATTTGGATGTTTTTATTAAATTAGTCCAAAGCGTTGTCTGTTATATTTAATAATATATGTTTAAATAATGAGCTGCTGTCCCGAGTCCTATAAGTCCTATATGTTCTGTAAGTTCTATGCTAACAGGTCCTTCTCTCGATTGCGGATCTTTCTTCTGGCTTCTTGCTTTCTATTCAACTTTGATCTTCAAAAATTTAAACTTAATGACAATAGTTATCTTGTTTTTTATTGTTATCTCCCCTTAATAATGCCTACTTTTTCTCATATTCCCTCACACTCAGTAACCACTTCTGGGTGTATTGGCTTGCCTTGTTTGGGAGGAAATCACCAAAAAAGAAAAGAAAGTATTCGTATCATCGATTCAAGCTTCTTTGTTCCAGAGAATGACCAGACAAAGCTCAAACGCATTAGAACCATTGAAGAAACAACGAACAATTCCAGCACAGGCATGAATCAACCATTCGTTCCATACTACAAATACCATAAACACTATATAAAAACAATAGATTATATCTTCTCTGTCATATATATATATATATATATATATATATATATATATATATATATATATATATATATATGTGTGTGTGTGTGTGTGTGTGTGTGTGTGTGTGTGTGTTTGAAAATAATTGATTACACGTTGCACCTTCCGATTCATTCTTTTATCTTTTAAAATATTGTAATAATGAAGTTGATTTGCTCTTTCATTCCTGCCTGCAGAGGTAAAACCTTCCTGAATATTATATAATGTCATTGATAGCTTAGGAATCGCACTAAAGGTAACAATTTACTAAGAGAAAATTATATATTCGGGATAGAAAAAATAAGGCGAGAGAAAAAAAAGAACGTGTTTCCTCAACCCAAGTTAAGGAATCTGTTCGATTGAGCAGAATCTCCGATATCACTGATCCCTGCTGACCCTTCTGCCTTCGACAAACGATCGATCTTTGCGAAAAGGAATCAGCGAATGTTGTAATCAACGCAAAACACATAGCCAACAATAGATAAAGATTTAAAACGTATTTTTCTTCTCTTTTCTGATCCTATTTTGTTTTCTTTATTTATGCCTTCATTTGTCTTCACCTCTTTCTCTCCGCGATTTTTACCGCCTCGTGGCGATTTTTCATGTAACTGTCTTTTCTATCACCTTCCCAATGGAATAGGATTTGCATTTGCGATCAATGCAACAATTGACTTCTTTTCGACTTCGTACAAAACAAAAATCATCGAACCCAACCAAAGGAAATATGACTTGTCAGTCGATATAGTGAAAAAAATGCAGGAATGGATTTCTGCAAAGACTCTAGTGTCGTTTACTTCAGTAAGCCACATACCTGAATTTGTGAGGACCTAACTCAAGAACAAAGCTACTAGTCGTCTCAACTAGAAAAATACCAGTGTATCAATCGTCCTGGGTTTGACGATAAACTATATCAGGCAGCAAGACCTCTGGTCGAGTGATTGGAGGTTTTGAGGACCTTATAAATACTGTTGTTCTTGTTGTTCATGATGACGGTAGTCTTTGAGTATAGAATCCAGAGGTTGGCAGTGAATATTTCGAAGACAGTAGGAAAGCGTAGTTCAGGTTAGCAGTGGATATCTCAATTCAGTAGCAGAGCGTAGTTCTTTCTTCTGTTCTGGTCATCTTTGGTTCTGACAGGTTCGCATTGGGCATTCGGAGAGAGTAACCAAAATGGCTGCCTTTATACAAGACGGATTGAATATTTTACGCCTTCTGATTGGTTAACCTTTATTTGGGGGAACTATAAAGTGAGTCCAGTCATTTGAGTTTGCTCACTAGTATATACATACACAAAAACTGTAACAATTCTCAGGTACACTCTTACTCGGGGTGGTAGCAACTGATAGGGTTCCAGCTATGGGCAAACAGTGAACCCTCCAAACAAAAGTTAACAGTAATTTTTTTAATAAAATGACCATATATTTTTCCAATTTCGTTTGATTAAGATTATAAGGTTAGACTTAAATATTTATATAATAGTAAGAATAATGAATATTTTTTAGAAGTAATAAGTTCAGCTTGCCTCGTTATGAATTCCGGGGAAATAGCGTGAATCACAACCGGATGAAGCAAAAGACAAGACTATATAGGAGGGAAGGGGGAAAAGCCTTTATTTCATTGGCTGATGTTGACTGACGTATGTCAATAAGAACTGTCGAAATCCTAGCCATATCTGAATTTTTTTTGCAATGTCGAGGTGCGTAGCACGACGCTATCAAGGAACCGGCCTGACCCTTTTGGAATCAGGTCAGGGTTGCTGTTTGAGCCGATATGATGCAAATCCCGAAATCGGCGATGAAGACAGTGCATCACTGAAGACCACACTTGATGCATCTGAAATGTATTATTCAACTGATCAACAATACATTTTATAGCAAATGACAATCAATCCAACCCTAAAAAAATATAAAAAATACATTTTATAATAAAAGTACCAACAACACATTTTATGATCTACAAAATATATATCTAAAAAACATACCTTTACTCTGAAAGTATAAGAATATATACAAACTTTCGGTAGTTGACCGCATAAAATTACATGCAAAATATTTAGATTTCGGCATTAAATAAGCCATAGAGGTTTATATGCCGCCAAACAAAATCAACCAGTTTAACAAACAGTTGGATTTTCCTTTTTCCGGATCATTATTATTATTATTATTATTATTATTATTATTATTATTGGATGAGAAGGCAGTAGGCGAACAAAGTGGGTCTGGTGTACAAATATACGCGCCAAATGCAGCCATCATGGCAGCCAGTCTGATAATGATGCACAAGGCATATGCATCACAGACATTATGCGCGATATTGTGTAAGACTTTGATAAAATAATGCATAACTTTGCAGGTGGGACCCATATATAAATATCTTCAGTTACCCCCAGACGGTTTCCCATTAAGGATGTTCCTAAAAATCTAGATATGATTATTATCCTTCAATGTAAGATAAAAACAAAACGAAAAAAAAGGATCTGGATACATTGCGGGGATGCTCTCTTTATACTCCCGCTCATTAACAGATATGTACGATGCGTCAGCCCTGTGCAGTCATGCTCACTTTTATTAGTATTATTTAAAAAATATTTGGATTTTTTTATAATCCCATGCCGGGTCATAACCATTGACCTAGGGGCACCTCGACGTGATGTAATGTTTACGCAAGCTTGTCTCGCTGGAAAATTACGACTGAGTATTGAGTTCTATCCTCACTGGATTCCCCATAAATTCGGCTTTGTGCCACCTCTAAGCTATGCTTAGAAAATCTCCATAACTGTTATGGGATCTTACCTGTAACGATAATGAACTCTTCCTGACACTATAAAGACTGCGCCTCTCCAGAGAGACGAATAGAAGGAAGTGGAACGAGTCAAGACGGAACGAGTCGAGACAATAGTAGTTCACTCTAAACCACACTGACAGTCATACTAACACCTTCAACTTCTTGTATTATTATTATTATGTTTAATATATCTTTGTTATTCCTACTCTTGTGTTCGTGTTGTTCTTCCTTGGTCCTAACCTTGGACCATAACAGTGGTGCGAGGATATTCGACCATAACACTAACAAACGAAGGATTACTTAAATAGACAAAGCTCTTCCTGGGATATGATCTCTGGACTTGTTAAAGTTGTTTTGGAGAATTTCTGAAGAGATGGTGCACTAGGGATTTTTTTAATTTGTCCTCGTTATTTTTTGTCTTTGTTCATTAAACCTAATATTAGTTTTAATTCGCCCATTTTTCCCCATTTTTCTCTCCAGCTTTTTATATTCGCTTAATTTTTCAAAAGCTTTTACCGAGATGCTTTTGTCACATGGTCCGCTCGTGTCAACCAGTGTCCATTCTTTTTTCATTTCTATCTTTGGTAGTAATCTCTGTGCGATTTGCTTGTATTGTTCGATCTGTGTTGAGAGAATAGGAAAGGATGTTAACATCTGCTTCATCCCAATGAATGGTAACATCTCCTTCATCCCAGAGGATGGTAACACATGCTCCATCCCATAGGATGGTAACATCTGCTTCATGCCAGAGGATGATAACATCCGCTTCATCCCAGAGGACTGTAACATCTGCACCATCCCAGAGGATGGTAACATCTGCTTCATGCCAGAGGATGATAACATCTGCTTCATCTCAGAGCATCGTAACATCTGCTCTATCCCATAGGATAGTAACATCTGCTTCAACCCGTAGGATGGTAACATCTACTTCATCCCAAAGGATGGTAACATCTGCTACATCCCAGAAGATCGTAACATCTGCATCAATTCAGCATGGTAACATCTGCTCCATCCCAGAAGATCGTAACATCTGCTTCATCCATGAGGATAGTAACATCTGCTCCATCAATTATAGATTCAGGATGATGTTCATAACAGTTTGCCCCTGTGTATATCGCGTAATAATTAATTCCTAGGACCGGCCATGCCACTTACATAGTACCAAACCACCCTCGTTCCCTCCGTATTCCATCGGAGAGAAATAAGTTCCACTCGAACGAATTCTTTACACAAACCACTGCTCTGTGAAACAGACTTCCAAGAGGATGTTTCCCTGATCGCTACAATCTTAACCTGTTCAAGTCTAGAGTTAACCTTCATCTTTCCCTCCTATCTGTATAACCTACCCACTTAAAGTAACCCTTAATGTAAAAATCTTCCAATTCAGATACTGACCTATCCTCTCATGACGGTTTTTGTACTCATTCAATTAGTCTACTGGAATCTTTTCCAACCAATCCGAGGGCTCCAACTACAACAGTGATAGTTGATGTTCCCTTGTGCCACATCTTTGAGATTTCGATTTCAAGGTCCTTGTATTTTGATTATTATTATTATTATTATTATTATTATTATTATTATTATTATTTCCTTTGCGGAAAGTAATATTTCTTTTTTTTCTTTTTTTTTTTTTTGAGATAGAATTGAAATCCGTTGCAACGCAACCATGGATATGTTCATTTGGAAAGAACTTAATTTTCATTACCTAGAAAGAAAGAAGTTCGCCGTGCAATGAATTCTTTTTATTGCTTAGTAAAATTAGATTCTGCTCTGTACAAAAGATCTATGTCGAGCCCTAAACTAAAATGCAATCCCATTTAAATCTTACTGAGTAGCCACTCTCTTCCATTGCAAGCTCTAAAATGAAGGCAAGAAAATTGCTGCAGATCTTTTGCGTGAAGAATTAATGACGACCGATGTTAGAATGTGTCCGGAATTGATCAGAACAAAGTGCGTCCTCGTTTCGAATGTCAATGAAAGCTCAAAAAAAAAAAAAGAACAAATAAAAAAAACAAAACAGAAGCTGAAGATGAAATGGTTAGGTTAGGATGACCTATAGTGACATCCCTTTTCTCTTGATTTAACACCTTCCAATTTACGTGTAAATTTTTTTTCACATGTATCGAACATTTTCTAAGCATCAGAATATTAGATATCGGAAAAAGATCAATTCCATATTGATCACCGCCCAGGTTCATAAGAAATAAATCAATTAGTTTCAGTGTTTTTTGTCAGCTGTAATAAGGATTATTTTTTGACAAATTAATTCAAAGTTTGTTACATTTCAAAGTTTTCGTTTGGTATACAAACCTAATAAAATTTGGAAATGGAATCAGTAACCGTTATGGGTCCTTACCTATAACTACAGAATGAACTCTTCCTAACACTATGTATACTACGCCTCTCAAGAGAGAGGGACGAATCGAGAGGAGCCGATGGTAGTTCACTCCAAACCAGACAGACAGTCATACTAACACCTTCCACATCTTGAATTATTATTCTGTATAATATATCTTCGTTATTTCTACTCTTGTGTTCGTGTTGTTCTTCCTTGGTCCTAACATAACAGTAACACACCCAAAGAAATTTTCTCTTGCTTTGCTGTGATCAGAAAATAATTCTATTTACTATATACAATTCGTTTCTAAGCATCTTGAAAATTTCCTTTTTCTATTATCGACTCAAAATATAGCCTAAGTGCCACTCAAAGTAGGTGATTACTGAATTGGGATGTTGTAAGGGCGTATGAGGAGGGAGAAACGCTTGTATCTATATATATAGAAAGGGTGCGTTGGATAGATTTGTCGTCCAAATTACGCAAAAATGAAAATAACACTGACATCTCATTTTGATAGTTATATTAATCAGAATTACACAAAAATAACTTGAAATACTAAAGAGTAAATTCATTCAATATGGCCGCTATTAGCTTCAACTACGGCCTCCAGATGTGTTTGGAATCTCACGTAACTCTTCTGAACGGTCTCCTTGTTTAAGTTGGTTAATGCGGCATAATCCTTGCCTTTAGTTATTTTTAGGTGTTACAAGGAGTTTTGTTGGTCACTCGCTCAACTGCGCCCACACAATAATATAACGGGTGGTGTGGTAGAAGATTTTATCTGACAGCCATGACTGAGTTCTTCTGCTTGTGTGGCATGGTGCAGAGTCCTGTTGCCAGATATAGGATCTTCCAGCAGACACCCTCTTGATACGGGGTAGCAATACCCACTCAAGCCACATTGAGTCTGACGCCCTGTGTGAAGATGAATGAAGGCATAATGTTATCATTACTAGTGATCACTCCAAACACCATGATGTTGACTGGATATTGTTGACCATGTTCGTCGTAGTTTTTGAATATAGAATCCAGTGCAGTACGTAATCTGTTAAATGAAACAACGTTAAAGAGTAACACTCACGAGTCAGACACTCTACTGGATCTGACTATATTGCCAATAGCAGCAACAGCTATTCCGTAAATCTTCAGTCTTCTAAGGTCTCCGGGGTTGGCAGTGAATATTCTGAAAAAAAAACATGGCTGCCTTTATACACGTCGAATTGAATATTTTGACCTTTCTGATTGGTTAACTCTTCTATTGGTCAACTATAAAATGAGTCAGCTCATATTGGTTGGCTAATTTAAAGTACCCCAAAACTCTAACATATATCATCCAACTCTTTCAGAATCCTCTGCATTGTCTTCAGATTGACTCTCAAACAATCTGAAACGTTCGTATTGGAGCTTCCAGCATGAATGCCAAGCAGTATATCATGTCGTTTCTAAATTTCTAGCGAAGTAAATTACCTTTTTACTCACAGACAGTTCCCAACTGATCCTACTATACAGTGAAGCCGACAAAATAAAAAAACAAAGTGCATGCGCGAAATTAAAACAAAAGAAGTAAAATGGCGATAATTTACACATCCGCCTTTTATGAAGGGTAGATAAAAATCTAGTCTTGAATTAAAGAGTTTAAGATTGTAGTGATCAGGAAATTATCCCTTCGAGAATCCATTCCACATTGGAAAAGTTCAGGGGAAGAGTTGAAATTGATCCTTACCAGTGTATTATGTAGGGCATGTTTAGGAGTCGACTCGGGGCACGTGTTTTGGCGGATCCCAGCTGTGAAGACCTGAACTGCTGGATCCAAGGAATGACGTTCGCACGAACATCTGCCTTGAACATAAGCGTAGAGCAACGAAAGCCGAGGAACATTTCGTCTGTGGGAAAATCGATGGTGGAAAATTAATCTCCCGCTATGACTACGCCAACGTTTTTGAATTCGGTTGAGAATTTTAGAGTTGGAAGTATCTGCCCAGATTGGGGCAGTCACGCATCATTTTTCGTCTGAAAGTTCAGAAACAATTTAAAGAAGGAAAATACATGATGCAGGCTAATTATAATGTTTTGTGGGCCCAGATTATCATCTTATTTCACAAGAGCATTAACAAATAGTTCACAGTAGGCTTTTGTCGTTCATAAAGATGATTCTTGACTAAAAAGAATTAATGGAATCGGGAAAAAGAGCAAACAATAAAGCAATCTGTCTAGGCATTTGAACGTCGCCTCTTGATTATCCTTTAGGCCAGGGTTTCTCTACCCTCTTAAGCAAAGTCACACCTAGGAGCAAAGGAAAATATTACGACACACTTAGTAGCATTTTAAAGGGTATACATTTAAATTTTATGAAATAAAATCATAGATTTTTTTAAAAAATAAACACAAATATGAATTTACTTTATTTCAATATTTGTACTCAACTATTTGTCCAGCTTATTTAGTGTGAAACTTATGCCTGGTGTCTTTCCGTGATTTCGTCAATGTTTGGTCATTTCTTCTTCAGCTGAGTGTAGTCTTTCTCGCTTCTTATTTGTTATGTTATTTAGGGTTGAGAAGCCTACTTCATAAATAAGAAGGAGAAAATTGCAATAAAACTGATAAAGCCTTTTTAGCTAATGTGGGATATTCCTTTTGAATTAAAATCCAAAGTGGCGTCCCGGCTAATCTTTTATTTTGAGCCATCGATCACTAGAAATGGTGGCCAATTCTCCTTCAGATAAATGAAGTCCAATATTAGAAGGAGAATTTATAAAAAAAAGATTTCGAATTTAATTATACTTTCGCGGCACACTTAAGCGGATCGCGAGCGACAGTAGGCACAGCGATTGAGAATCACTGTCTTAGCCTAATCCGTTAATCACTTTAACAGCTAGATCGGTTTCCAGGGATTAAAGATCCAGATTCAAATTTTATTTAGGATTCGGAATGTTTACTTATTGTTTGCAGAATTGCGATGAAAACGGTAAATGAAAAAACCTGAGACAAAACAACTCAGACATCTTAAAAGATTTCAAATTTTGTTATATTTGCAAAATAAATTTTCCAATGACATTCATATACGGAAAGACATCTGCATATAACCCATAAACTACGCAAACTCATTTGGTTAGGAATGACTCAAAGATTTATTTGAACTGCTAGAGAAACTTGTTTTATTCTGAAAAGATCAGAAACATTTAGAACATTTACTGGAATCAAACTGCCTCCATACCGATAAAAAAAATATACTAAGTCAGTATACAACAATAGAGAAGGGCGTAAGGCAAGGATGTGTTTTCTTACAAGATTCATTCAACTTTTACGGTGAGTTGATCCTAAGATATCTAAAATTACTATCAGGATTTATCTTTGGTGGGCACAAACTTAACGACATAATATATGCAGATGATCTATTGTTGAAACCAAACACTGCATGATAATACAGGAAATGTTAATAAAGGAAGCAGGTAGAAGGACGCCCCATCGATTGTAAAAAAGACAAAATTAGCAAGAAGAACTCAAGATACGAGTTACGAATTGAAAACGTCAAAATTAAACCTGTACAAAATTAAAATATTTGGAAAATAAGTGATGACAGAAAATGTGACCCCGAAATCCGAATCTACATTGGAACAGTGAAAGAAGTTTTCAGACGTCTAATCAACTGTCTACTATCTGCTTCACAACCGAGTAGTGGCGCCTGGCTCAACGCAGTGCCCTCTTCATCTACCGGTACCCTTCTAGATGATGAGAGCACTCGGGTCGGAGTCGCGATCCGTCTTGGACTCAAATTATGTGAGCGTCACAGATACAGATGTGGAGACTCCATCGATGAGTTTGGTTTGCATCCACTCTCCTGTTGTCGTAGTGCCGGCCGCTTTCCACGGCATGCAGCAATTAACGACATCATCAAAAGAGGTTTGGATGCAGCTGGGTTCCCTTCCCAAATCGAACCCGTAGGTCTCGACCGTGGTCATGGAAAGCGGCCGGATGGCATTACCATCTTCCCTTTTAAAATGGGTAAGTCGTTGATTTGGGATGCGACCTGTGCAGATACATTTTCGGCCGGTAATTTGATCAGGTCTGTGGTTGAGCCGGGGTTCGTCGCCCGAGACGCAGGAATAAAAAAAAAATAGCTAAATATTCTTCTCTTGCTGATAGATTTTTTTTTACTCCTGTGGCAGTGGAGACTTCAGGGGTTATTGGCCCTCGTTCAATGGCGTTCCATCGGAGGATTGGCGCGATTGCGTCTCGATTAAGGAACGAGCCTCGCGAAATGGAGTGGCTCTTGCAGCGTGTCTGACTGGCGACGGTTCGAGGTAATGTTTTCTCCATCATAGCAGCTGGCAGAGGATAGAAAGAATTGTTTATGGTTGCGTTGTTCTGGAATTGTCATCATTGGTCGACTGAATTTGCTTTGTTTCAATGACTTTTGTTTTGTTATTATTAGTTACTTTGTTCAATAAATACGTTTGCTTTAAAAAAAATCAAAGTATTAATATTCAGGAGAATTCTGATAGAAACAGTACAAAGAAGGATGCTAAACTGATATTTAATATCAGTCTTCCTATATGGCAGTGACGGCAGTGGATGTTGGACGGATTCCTCGAAGATGAAGAAGAGATGTGGTTCTAAAGAAGGATGCTAGGAATATCATAGATATCGTGTGAGTAACGATGAGATCTTAGAGAGGTTGCTAACAAGGTAGAGGCTTATACTTAACATTATGAAGAGGCAGCTGCAGTTTCTCGGACACATAATGAGGAAGGAGGACCTGGAGAATCTGATACTCACTGGTCGAATAGCGGGAAAGAGAGAAGGGAAAACATACCTGGTGGACTTAAGCAAGTGGATGACAGAACGTTGTCTGGGGGAGGAAGCAGAGGGAAGGCACTTGCTGAGAGCTTCAAGGGATGGAGGGAGGTGAAGATCCATGACCGCCTACGTCCTGAAAGGACATGGCACATAAAAAGGAAGATATGGCAATGAATACCGGGCAATTTCCTCTCTGATGATAATGGCTTATCGTCATGATCGTGTGTTGAAGCACCATTTCTTGTGGGGTCACCAAAGTTAAGCGACATCGAGTCTGGTCAGATGGGTGGCCAGGTGTTGTAAGCTTGGATGTGTGCAATGGAGAATGGGTCGGAATTAGAAGTCCGAGACCGGAGTTCCAATTCTTGTCGGGTTCGTTACAGTAACTGATGTGCAAATACCATCTTCTCATCAAAGTTATGGGTTAAATGGTATGCCTTGTACGAGTTAATCATTATTACTGGCAAAAATATTTTATGGCTTTAAATAATATGCAAATGGTTGATAAACCGTAAAAAATGAATTAATCAGTCAATCAAGAGATTTGAGGCAACAAAACAAAAATAGAGCCTTCCAGAAGCATCCTGGGAATACCAGTGAGGAAACATGTGACCAACTTAGAAATTTTACAAAAAAAAAAAAATGGGAAAAAGATGCTCATACCTAGAATCAGAAAGAGACAGTTGAAATGTCTGTGGAATTTGACACTCATATATATATATATATATATATATATATATATATATATATATATATATATATATATATATATATATATATATATATATATATATATATATATATACACACAACTAAAATGATGCGAACGGACATCATGTAAATAGTTTTATAGGGGGAGCTGACCTTGAGACACGGGTTCGAATCTCACCGGGGTCGATTTGTCAGGAAGGAGACTTCCTGATGTTATCAGTCTGAAAGGGGAACGATCCCAGCGTGTGGCACATTTGGAAAGTGCCTGAAGAATATACCACGAGTTGACCCAAGCCTTGTGAGTGAATTTACGTAGACGGAACACTTGGGGCTGTCGATAGCTGTGCTAGCACGAAGTCGCAAGTCATCGAGACTAAGGGTTTGACTATGCTGGTTTTGTTAAGATTGTTGATAATTGTAGATGACACGCTCTCTCCCATAAACTGTAACTAAGGTTTATTCCGCATAGTTGCAGAATAAACTACAGGCTGGCTCTGTGGGTGTTGAACAAATACAAAAGTGCCCTAGCGAATCTCTGCAACAGGAATTGGCTAACCGCCCTAGTAGATGAGTATCCTCGAATACGGGTTGCTAGCTATTATTATTATTATTTGTATATATCGATTGAAATGTGAATCTTTATATGGAAGAGAGCGCGATATTGCAAATAGAATGTTTGTAGATGCAGTATAGATATAAGAAAAAACAAAGCATGGCGACTGTCCGTTTCACGCTTCAATTCTGTCTTTAGAACAAGATGTCTGAACATTTTATTACAGTTTGAACCTTGCAGTCACCATGCAGTATTGATCCTTATATGCCCTACACTCTCTCTCTCTCTCGATATATATATATATATATATATATATATATATATATATATATATATATATATATATATGGGTATCTATACCCGTCTCGAAAAACCTTCGGTTTCTTGATTTGCCAATAATCACATCAATATCGACGGAAAAAAAGTTTTAAAAAAAAAAGAAAGAGCCAGGAACATGAACGTCTGTCGAAAGTAATCGTACAGCTTACAGGTTCAAAGCCCAAAGAAAAAAACCTCGACACGAGTAAACAACTAACTAAAAAAGTGCTCAGTACAGAAGTAGAACAGACCTTGTCAAACCTAGAGAGCCAGACAAACCTACCAAGATTTCACCTTAAGCGGATCGTCAGGGAAAGCTTTGGTTTGTCAGGCTCACTAGATTTGATTGTAATAGGCAGTGAAATTGTATTTACAACTGTATTGTAATGGGCAGTGAAATTCATATATATATATATATGAAGATGTATCTAAATATATTTGGATGAATATAAATCGGTTGAACAAAATGTCTGTCTTCTGATTAGGTTTTTAACTATATTATTTTCTGAGTTCTCCCACTTTATATATATATATATATATATATATATATATATATGTATATATATATATATATATATATATATATATATATATATATATATATATATTGGGGGGGTATGAGATTATATTTGAAAGAAAGAACTTTGTTAAAAATAAATATAATATAAAAAAAGTGGGAAAAAATTCATCATTTCGTTTATTAATAAATCCCTATACATATATAAATATGTAACATTTGAAATATATCTATAAAAGTAGAAAATGAGCAAAGACAAATGAAAGAAATATCTTAGACGACGATTTTCCTTTTCTGAGAGACTTTATCAACCATTATTAAGTTAATGATATCAGTCCATTCATAACTAACTTTTTAGTACTGTATTAATTAATTTTAATACTGTATTAATATGAAGGCAAGAGAGGCATTGGGAAATACTGAGAAAATGAATGGCGGAACAAGGATTGCGAAGGACAGTAAAAAGACAGACACCGCTTAGAGCTACAAAGGATAGGAAGATGTAGAGATCCATGATCGCCGATATCTTCAAGGAAAACTGCGCATAAAAGAAGCAGAATATATTAAAAATTAGCAAACACTTTTTTTTTAAATAATGAAATATAATACAATTTAGCGTCAGAACGTTGCACAAAATACACGTTTTCAGTTATTGAGAGCAGTGATTGAACTTACGATGTAAGATTAAGATCTGTAGAATCTATGAAGGTGGCTATTCCTCTGACCGTCACCATATTCCCTCTGGGTTATCTTTTGTCAATTTGCTTGACGAGAGACAATATGCAAAAATTAAAACTTCTAATTGGTAGAACCCGGAGGCCGCAGACTTCTCCGGTACAGTTGCGATTTCTTGCTTTAATCAAGTGGTTATTTTATTACTGATTAAGCCAGTTGGTTTACAAATGAAATATATGCGTTTTTTTTTTCTTCCATCATTTTTCTTTGTGGCTGTCGATGGGAAGCAGAACATTGAAGTAATGAAATGCAGATAATGTCTTAATTAGTGACTGATTCAATCGAACCCCGACAACAACGACAAGGTAAGTAATGAACATACCTCAAGTTGTTAATTAAATGAGATCTACAACTGGCACATGTATATATGTATATATATATATATATATATATATATATATATATATATATATATATATATATATATATATATATATATATATCTGTTGTGCGGGTAGATTTATATTTATACATTCAACTCTCTAGAATATACAAATATATATCTATTTACATTTGTGCGTAAATATATATGACGTCCGTTCAAATCTTTGAAGTTGCATATATATATATATATATATATATATATATATATATATATATATATATATATATTCTGTTGTATATATATATATATATATATATATATATATATATATATATTCTGTTTTATATATATAGGTCTGCTCAGCTGAGTTCCAGTATATACCACAGGTGGATTCTGCCAGTGTAGAATGAACACAAGGTTATCTGAACTGTTTTTCAGCAAAAATAATAGGCTAACCGCCCTAGCAGACTAGTGTACTAGGAAACAAGCAGCTAGGCTACCATTATACGTATGTGTTTCGGTGCTAACGTAGCCACATACAAGCAACTTGACAGAAAAAAGTTAAATTTTCTTAAGCCGATACTTTTCCCTTTATAAAGGAGAGAAAGCGAGCGGAGCACTAATGATATAAGTTAGAAAGTATTTATTAAATAACATGTATGAGAGAGATTGCATCTTTTAAATCGTTTTTGTTCAAATCAATGGAATTTTTTAGGAGTTTGAAGAATCCAAAATGCTTGTCTTTTTTAAATCATCAATTTCGCCTATCAAATCTTTTCATGTTGCTTTTAGAAATCGATCTTGATTTAGGCAATTTGGGGACATTTACTTTATCTGAGAATAAATAAAAACAGTATTAATAACGCAATCATTACTTATTTTCAGGCTTTATCATGCGAGAGATCTTCACGCCTGATTCTGAAAGGCGCAAGAAGAAAATAAAACCCGGAGGGACGATCACAAATCTGTAAAAGTTTCCCTGAGACAGAGAGAGAGAAATGTTATCAATGCACACAAACGATATGTCTGCAAACTCACACACGAGCATATGATAAAAAATAGCTTTAGGTATGCTATATTTATGGGTAAATGCGCTAAATATCAGAGAGAGAGAGAGAGACAGACAGACAGACAGACAGACAGACAGACAGACAGTATGTATATATATAATATAAAAGTAGACATTGAGGCCAACACTTCGCGGCAACAGTCTGTTTTGTGCTTGAACAGAACTGTCAGACAATGTGCGCCGTGTTTTAGGCTCGAATATTTATATATGCTCATCATTAGTACATTATGGGTCATAAAGTCTTTTATATTATCCTAACGTTTAATGGGTATGTGGTAACGGTACTGTTGTCTCTAGGTGTTGACCTCAGTGTCAACATTTATATTATATATATATATATATATACATATATATATATATATGTCAGTGTGTCATACTTTTTCAACTTTACTCCTAGAGGTCGTGGCCCAACGTGTCAGGCCATTTTGGAATAATGCCGACTCCGTGAGCAAATTAAAAACATTGCGTTTTGGATCCAGATCCATAATCCTGAAATTTAGTATTCGCAAGTTTTCATTACTGCGATTGTTTTCAGATCCTGTCATCTTGGCTTCTTCTGTTAAATAGAATTAAATGGATACAACTCTCTAAATTTCAACAGCTCATCTTCAAATAAAAAAAAATTACTGTTCTCAAATTACAGTGTTTCAAAATTAAATTGTCTGTGTATTCAACTTTACTACTAGAGGCCGTAGCCCAACCAATGAGACCATTTCGGAATCAGCAAATGAAAAACATTCCCTGCTGGATTCGGACCAGCAATCCTGAAATTGTGGATCCCATGTATTCATTATTGCCATTGTTTTCGGCAATTTTTGAGTTCTTCTATAGTTTATCGTATCTACTCCTCCCTACCTATTGTGATGAAGGCCCAATCAAGAACCCTACACAGGAGCTAGGTTAAATGCCGCCCAACATATATATATATATATATATATATATATATATATATATATATATATATATATGTATATCATTAAATATGGTAGACAAGGAAAATTTAATTAATTTTTAATGTAGTATTTCCAGCGTTCTTTTGTTTTTCAATGAGTGGGAATATGGGGGTACAAAGATTTGCATAATACTCATTCTTCCAATCGCTATCAACCACTTCTTTAGTCATTTTCAAGTGAGCGTCTTTCTATTTATTTTTAAATTTTTAACACAACATTCTCACTGTTAAATAAGATGAGGTTGATAGGAGGAAAGTGATGTTTAATATACCGTCCTCTCTCATAACGAGATGTTTCCGGTAATGTTATCTATATAGAATTTTTGTGTTTTCAACCAGAGCTTTTCTTGCAAATTATGATTAGACAGACGTTATTTATATCATGTTGATCTAATAAGTGAGAGCTCGGGCGTCTACTCAAGGAAGTGGTACATATTATATATATATATATATATATATATATATATATATATATATATATATATATATATATATATATATAGGAAGAAATATAGTCTTAAAATGTGCTATATTTATGGGATAAAGTGCTCAATATCAGAGATAGAGCGTGTGTAAATATAAAAGTGAACATAGAAGTCAACACTTAGAGGCGACTGTCTGTTTCATGCTAGATACAATCATCGGACCCGATGATTGCATCTAGCATGAAACAGACTGTCACCTCTAAGTGTTGACTTCTATGTTCACTTTTATATATATATATATATATATATATGTGTGTGTGCGTGTGTGTGTGTGTGTACAGTCATTTGAATAGCAGATCCGCATATATAAAATGTACATATAGATACATTAAAAGCATGTGTGAATTATGTGAAAAGCTAAGTATAAATTTCTGACTCCATTTAGAATTAACATTTGAATAAGTCCTTTAGGCAAGGTATCGATCCGTCTGTCCCACGCACAGTTAAAGGTGAAAACGCATGGTGAACAGCTCTTTTTATCTATAGACGACAGTAATTTTAAGAGAAGGAAAGACTTCCAAGCCGTTGGAGAAGGCCAAAAGAATCCACTCCACTATCCTTCCCATTTTAACATTGAAATTCACTAATAATAAAGAAAGGAGATGTGTGGAGAGTCATGATCGCTTATGTCATGATGAAATATGGTACTTAAAAATACTTTTGTGAATTGACCTGTAAAAGAAATTAAATAAATATAAAAATTTGTCATTCAAACGAGTAATCGTTTCTATGAGATTGCAAGAAATATAAAGTATCAGTATGAATCCTATATGCGCATGCATAACTACATTGAGTGAGTAGATAGCTAACTAGAGAGATTTTTCTTATTATGATCTTATCTATCATATTCTGCTCATATCTATCTATCATATTCTGTTCATATTATCTATCTATCTATCTATTTTATTCTATTCTGTTCTGTTCTATTGTAGCTTTTTATATCCAAGTATCTATCATATTTTGTTTATATCTATCTATCATATTCTGTAATTATCTATCTACCTATGTATAATATTCTGTTCATGCCTATCTATTTATCATAATCTGTTCATATCTATCTATTTATCATATTCTCTCTCTCTCTCTCTCTCTCTCTCTATATATATATATATATATATATATATATATATATATATTCTTTTTCTATCTATTTATTCTGTTTTTATCTACCGATCTATTTATCATATTCTGTTTATCTATCTATCTATCTATCTCTCTCTCTCTCTCTCTCTCTCTATATATATATATATATATATATATATATATATATATAATATTCTGTTTCTATCTATCTATTTACCATATTCTGTTTTTATCTATCGATCTATTTATCATATTCTGTTTCTGTCTATCTATCGATCTATCTATCGATCTTTAACATTTAGAATTTGACGGTTTTCTTACGTAGGGTGCTTTGTAATTAGCTTCAATTATATTTTACATAAGAAATCTAATAATATAAAAAATTGCGTAAAGTAAATGACGCCCTCCCCATTTCGATTCCACACGTGCGGACCGTTTCCACTCATTCAGCTATTATTAAGCAAGTCAATGTTTTCACAATGAAATCATTGTAAAACAATCCATGTTGGTCAGATGTGCAGGATATATTCATATTTATATGATAAATATACTATGCGATTTATAGTATCGATTTTTATTACTAATCTTACAATAGACAAATAGAAATATAGTGAGGGATATTTATCTTTTATTTTCACATCTACCAAGATTTACATCTTTCATAAGAAAGTTATAAAATCTAAAAAGATATCGAAAATTTATTGACTGATAAGAATGGAACATTGCATTGTGAGAAAAGCTGGAAAAAATAGAGTAGAAAATACCAAAAGAAAGGGAAATCGACAGGATAAGAAAAATGACTGGCTTTAAGAACGTCACCCAAACGTTTAGAAAAATATTAAAAGGGTTTAAAAAGGAAAAAATATTAATTCACCGACAAGAAAATATTTGAGGAAAGTGTTGCCAATGGAAACAGGGAGAAAAGATGCAGAATATTAAAAACACTGTCTAAAGTCAAGGAAATTACGAAAGTAACACTTTTAAGCAAAAGTCACAGAGAAACATGGCGGCTATAGCAAAGTGAAAAAGGATTTGACTCTAAAAACTAAGAGAAGCTGATGCCCCAGCTGTTCATCTCGAGGTCCTCGACAAAATCCAGAAACAGATATGCAATGTGATAGGTCCTGATCTGGCATCTCGTTTACAGTCACTCTCTCACAGACATGCTGTGACTTACCTCTGTCTTTTCTACAGGTATTTCATGGCAACTACTCTGGCGAGCTACATTCATTGGTTCCAAAACAGCATGAATTTAAGCATGCTACTAGGTTGAAATCTCGGTCCCACCCTATCACTGTCGAAACGGTTAAATGTAACCTCCTCTTCTACTCCAACAGCTTCTTCTCTCGCACTTCCCGTCAGTGGAACTCCCTTCCTCTTACTTACTTCCCTGATATCTATAACCTTCAAATATTCAAATGTAATATCAATCGACATTATCTTGATTCTGATCCCAGTCCTTCTCTCTATCCTTTCCTCAAACACACCCTTTACTCCTGTTCTCACTTTCTGTATCCCCTTGCGTGCTAGTGGCACTCACGCCTTGCTTGGGGTAATATGCTTAAAAAAAAATAAGAACAAGAACTACTTCGCATTCAATAAGTTTGGTTTGTGAATTGGTGACGTAGTGATTGTTAGTTCAGTCCCTGGGTCGAGGAAACGGGCGAGCAATATATAAGCAGGAGAAAAATAAGAATTAAACGAGATTCTGCTAGACATGGGCAGTGAAACGACATCAGTCTACCCCCTCCAGGTTAAATAAAGGGTTAAGTTCGGAATCCCCTGTAGATTACGAAGATCTATATATACCTGATGAAGGTGGGATGGCACAACGGCCGAAAGGTTGTGACAACAACAAAAATAAGAATAGTCTGAATGTATGTAGTGTAGATAATGATAACCCATCATCCAAGAAATTCAGAGGGAGAAACGTGCACGTTCTCTCAAAGGTTTCACTGATTTCTTAGCAGCAAATTTTAAGACTGAATCTAGGGCTACATTTGATGAACTAGTGTTTGGTCATTCATAGAAATAGTCAAACAAAACAACCAAGATTTAGTAAAATTATAGGTCCCTTCAGAACTGATTCTCTCAAGATAAATGCTGATAATCGTGCCATGTTCTTGCACAAGATTTTTTTCAGTGGTACAGAACACAACCAAGTTTAAACCAATCAGGGTATTCCTGTAAGGCATTTTTACATACTGCAAAGATGACTATTATACATATTTTACTTTATGTGCCCTGCCCCCTCAGGACGTATGCGATCGTAGTTCTCCACAATTTCCTGTCCTCTGTAGCTTTTAATAAATGTTGTTTTTTGTTATATCTCTTAAACCCTGTTCCGCCATCGATTCACTCAAGTATGTTAGGCGTTGTCTACTCTATTCCTCATTCCGTCAACCTGTCCTGTGAGTGCCAGATTTTCCAAGCCCAGTTTCCTCGTTATGTGTCCTAGAATGTTCAACTGCCTGTTGCTGATGTTAAGTATGAGTTTCCTCTTTGTTTCCTTTGTCTCCAAAAAACTTCATCGTTGCTCACAGTATCCTCAACATCTTCCTGTAGAATCACATTTCTGTTGTTTCAAGTTTCTTCTTTGCAGAGAAATGGTTTCAAAGATGCCAGATTAATGAAATGTCACCTCAACTCTCGAGGTACTAATTTTCTGGCAAACATTTGGTCCATCATGAAATTATACATAGTAAAATGAAAAGCAATCATTATGCGACGAATATTTCTTGATATAGACATTTTATATTTTATAGCAATAGAAATTATTGCAAGTGTTGTTTGATTTGATACAGTAGAAACGTTAAAACCAAAGAATCAAAGAGCGATGAGATTTAAATGATGCGAGAAGCCAATTTTAACATATAACATCGTTATTAATTAATTGAGTTGTTTTTTGTTTGCCGTTTATCAGCCTTTTGCAGGTTAGACAGAATATATATATATATATAATTCTATGAAAATTTCTCGGACATTCAAGCCGGTAAATGTAATTTAATACTGTTTATTATAAAACAGAGCATTTGCTTAAATACTTGTATCTATAAAAAGAACGTTAAACATATCATAAATGTCTTTAAATAAATTGTCGGACTTTGTCCAATTCAAATATATATATATATATATATATATATATATATATATATATATATATATATATATATATATATATATATATATATGGTGTCTATAAAGATCGTGTGCACTTTAAAAAATTTATAATATTATTTGTATTTGCGATAGAAATAATTTGTAAAAAGGATTAGAAAGAAGTAAATCTATATTTTTTAAGGTTTTATTGAAATTTTAATAAAGTTCCCACATGTCCTCCATCATTAGCAATACAAAGGGTAATACGATTTTGCAGTTCACGGAAAACATTTGCCAATTGATTTACAGTAACGCCTGAAATCACATTAGTTATTTTATACTTACAACTAGGTACATTAAACTTTATGACATTTTTTAGAGATTATTTCTATCGCAAATACAAATAAAGTTACAAATTTTAAAGTGCACACGAACTTTATGGACATCCTGTATATATATATATATATATATATATATATATATATATATATATATATATATATATATATATTAGATTGTAAAGGATCTTTAAATATGTATATCATGAGCAGCAGAAGTTATGTGGCAGTAATATTCTAAGCATGAACGAATGATGGACTTATAGATATGTAAGATAGATGCTGGGGAGAAAAATTGTCTATTACGATACAGTGAACCAATATTCTCAGCAGTAGGTCTAGAGATATATCCATGCTAATGACAAAACCAATTACTCTTGTCTCTATAGTAAATCTGATCAGTTCGATCAGGTCAAATTGGCCGCTGATCTCAGAAACGACCTACAGTCTGTTCTTAACTGGGGCAAAGAATGGCTTGCTAATTTTACTGCTTCTAATAGTAAACTCTTGTCTATTAGTCATCTGCCTTCCATCAGCATGCTTTATGCTGACTTCTGGAAGAGAGACCCGTTGCGCCTTTTTGAGCTTCAGTCACTTTCCCACCGCCATAGAGTTGCTTCCCTTTGCCTTTTCTATAAATATTTGGTAAGAAATGGTAATTGGCTATAGCTCTTCGCTATGGTGCCTAGACTCTTTTAATTTATGCTAAGTACGAGACTGGAGACGAGGTCTCACCAATCTGCGTTTGAGATGGATAGATGTAACCGTAAATTCTATACTAACATATTAAATTCTAACGTAAATTCTATGCTTCCTTCCGTCTTCATGCTTTGCAGCCAACTTGAATGTGCAAAAATTTAAATGCTATTTACTGTCCTCCTAACCACTCTTGTTTTGTTCTCCTTCCTTAGTAATGTTACTATTTTATACCTCATCCACACCCAGTAACAACTTTGCATAAGGTGAACTCAATTAAAATAAAGAACGCGCGCGCAAAAAATTAAACCAAATAAAATAGGAAACAATTTAATTCCAGTGACGAAATAATAAAGACTTAATTAGCGTAAAGTTTTGAATATCCTCCATCCCATCAATTTGTGGGTTGTTGTATTTCCTCATATAAAAAACTATAGAACAATATCCAGCATAGCACTCTAACATCCATCTTTGCTGGTAAAATGCAGTTCGTCAATAGAAACCTCTCACTTTAGAATGCTAAACAAGTTTTCAATCCGGTTATAGTCGGAAGAACAAGCCGGATACTTCAACGAGTGCCTCTGAAAGCCTTTCTATTTTATTAGTTTTCTGAACGAATTTGATGAAGCATACTCATTTATAAAACTCATCTTCTTTCTGATAAAAACTGGCTGCTTCTTACCCAAATGTGTTACGTATCCCGTGTGTGTTGGAGATGTCATCTTAACACAAACTGGAATTCGTCATGCGCCTATCACTTAATCAGTAATAATCTCATTTTAAAACGTCAAACCATTTCTGCCTTATTATAGTCGTCTCTGATAGCGTGTTGATTTCTCCAAGATCCACATAAATGTTGTTCTATCTGTTTCATAGGTGCTAGTCCATCGGAACAAAAATGGCTGAAAATCGGTTTCCATGTATTTTGCTTCCGAAGATCATTCTGTTTTCCTACTTTCCTGTATTTTAGAAGACTATTAGTATCGTAGGTGATATGTATATGCGTGTGGTGAAACGGGTGTCGCTGCATAAAGTTGGAGCGGAAAGTCAAGATTAAATTCTTGCCGAGGCCGTTGGGTTCATGTTCTCAAAAAATATCCTGGCAAAGTTATGAGTCCGTTGCTTCTCCTCCTTGAAGCTATCAGTTAAAATATAGCAAAAGTATTGTATCTCTCACCTTGGCAACTCAGAATTCAAAACCTTTCGGCTATGGCGCTAACCAGTCATCTCTCGCAAAACCTACTTGTTACGTAGTGAGGACTTATATTCATTTCCGTCTACAAATTCAACGAGTGTCACAGATTTAGAATAGTTTCTCAAGTGAAAGTGACACTGGTTGATAAAATAAAATAATTAACTTCTTCTTATCAGACATTCATTGGAGTATTCCTGGAATCGAAAAGGAAATCTTTCACAGTTCCTGCGTATGTATCAATAATTGTTTTATATTTTTTATGATATTAAATCACTGCAAAAGTTGTTTTGTCCGGATTTCATTGTTAATATTAAATGACCGCAACTTGACACTGGCGTTTTATCTGGTTTGTTCTAGATTGAAACCTTTTATCCTCCATTTGCGAGTCAGACTTCGTTAAATGTTGACATGTTGTCGACAAATGAATTCCTAAGAAACATGGAGGATGAAAATGTGCACTCTCGCCATATTATGAATTTAGAAAAGGGGTAAGCGTCGAAAGTGTGACAAAAATATTCAGAAGGCTTATTGGGATTGAGCTCCAGCTCGCCGGACGGTCAGAAAGGGTTTTGGATTAAGTCACGCTCCGGATGGACTTTCCGCCTCGATCAAGACGATCTGCTTAGCATCGACAATTTCAATCGAGGATTTAGACAGAAAAAGATTTCTAAGTGTTTGAAAATAGATATCTCAACTGTCTTTCACGATTTGAGATCGCTTACGTTTAAGAAAAATGGATGATTTTGGCAAATTGAAACAGTGTCATTTTCCACCACGACAACGCAGGATGGCCTGTTGCAAAACAGACCCTGCAGAAACTTAACGAGTTGATATGGGAAACCCTCCAGCACCCACTGTATTCTCCTGACTTGGTTGCTTCAAATTTCCTTTTTTGTGCGGTCTCTACAGGAGAAAATAAATGACAAAAATTGACTTTGTACAGTCAGTCGAAAAGTACATCACAACGTTCTTCCAACGGAAAATTTTCAACGAATATAGCATCAACAATCTTGTAGAAGAATGGGAGAATATGGCAATAATAATTCAAACAGTGTATTTGATTAATAATTTTTTTCTGTGTATATGTAAAATTTTGTTTTCAATTTTCTAATGGGGATCGAAAAGTTGCAATGATCTGATGCATTTCAATTTCGCCATCAAATTTGCCTCTTTAAACTTCCAAGCACTCAACGAGGCTATAAATTTATGACATCTAAAACCAGAACATTTCATACAAATGGCTGCCATTTGCATACGTTTGTCTTAAACCTAGCGTAATTTACCCTACACCCTTGTACAAATTAATTGAAACAACCGCTTTATTTTCCTTTCTTTAATCATATAGCCATTTTAGACCTACTGGAGCGAGAGGATGAAATCGATTTCTATTTATTCCTCAGATTAGGTCATTTGAAGTGGTGGGCAGTAATATGAATCGATTTTCGGGTGTATGATGAAATTTGTGTCATCCGTGATTCCATCGGATTTTTTATCACACCCAGACACAATTGTCTCGACTGTCGATTAGTTGTCCTACGTCCATTG
>OZ038490.1:96043520-96076020 GCA_964036315.1 Acanthosepion esculentum | reverse complement strand
TGACTTGATACGCATTTTTAGAAAGGGACTGCCCTGTAGATAAAAATTAATTCTTAATTCTTAGCCCCTTAAACCACCTAACTTCAACGGCCGAAACTAGCCGTTTCCATAGCAACTAATGTTCCAATGATACCGTACTTATAAACACTAGCTAACCAAAAGATAGCTTATTCCCAAATTCTCGCTTGACAAAGAAGCGGGTCCAGACACCTTAACTCTACATAACTTAAAAAATTATGTTAGGGGTCTCGGCTCTCGCTTTGAAACATGAGAACTCTTATGTAGCGGAGGAATCATATTTTTAAAAACTAAAAATATTATTATAATATATATATATATATATATATATATATATATATATATATATGTGTGTGTGTGTGTGTGTGTGTGTGTGTGTGTGTATGTATATATATATATATATATATATATATATATATATATATATATATATATGTCATTCACAGACAGTACTGTTTCGCTGTATCACAGCCCCTCAGTGTGACTGGACATCCGAATGCCTCAAGCCAGGATTGAAACACAACTAATTTGGTGTCAGCCAGAGCTATCTTCACTCGGTAGAGTTACACAACTAAATCTAGCGTATTGTTTTTACAAATGTAAACAAATGCCAATCAGCCAAAGTGCTCCATTCATTTTACTGAAGAGCTTTGCATTAGTGCAGGTGGCTGTTGTTTATAGAATTAGTTTATCACTCAACAGTGCTCAATTGAAATGTATTTTCAAGAGCTAAATTATGTCATTCACAGACAGTATATATATATATATATATATATATATATATATATATATATATATATATATATATATATTACATCGAGCACTGTTCTTATAGTATTTTTATGTGTTTTATTATACCATATATGTATGAAAAAACCTGAGTAACGCGTTTCGGCAGATCAATAATGGCTTTATCGAGGTATAAAGTTTTACTTATATATTGTAGTCGGGAGGAATACATGCGAATTCAATTTTTCATCGAAAGATACAGGGACGAATACCCCAATTTTAAATATTAATTTTTAAAAACATGGGGGAACTAGATACATAAACTAACCGACCTCAGTCAGTTTTTTAGCATTTTATTTTTAATTTTTATCTGTAAAATTTTATATATCATATCTATAACACACAAACACACACACAAACACACACACACACACACACACATGCGCATATACACAATTATGGTGTATATAAATTGATGTAATGATGGCCGTTTCACACCCTTGAAACTATCATTAAACCATGCAATATTGATTTGTATGTTTTTGTTGCAGACACACAAGCACTCACGCGCACACACACATATCTATATACATATATATAGACTGTAATTTGAACTCAGCTGTCCGATTTCTTGATGCGTGCCGCTAAACTTTACTCCAATGTGCCTCCTTTAATTCCACCGTTCGAATTCCAGTCGAGTTCATTACCTTCGCTTACGTGCTAATACTCTTGGATAAGTTATGAATTTCTTCTCCTCGCCCCCAGGTGTGGGTAAAATAGCAGGACAAACCGGATTCTATAGCAATGAGAAGTAAGTTTTCAAGAAGAAACACACTGTGAATTTAAACTGAATCGCAATATCCTAAAAGCGTGTGTACATACGGCTTTGCGGAGCAATGTGAATCCAAATTCCCAAACATATATATATATATATATATATATATATATATATATATATATATATATATATATATATCAGTTGAGCTCTCTGGGGAGGTAGTGTGGGTTTGTAAACAGTGACTATTACGACTAATAATGCAAGACTCTTCGGTAAATCGAATCGAGTTCTCTCAGCCACTGTGTGTTTATCTAAAAATAAATACGCTTAAATTCACCTTCATATTTGCCGTGCGCCAACGGCTTCGTGACAGAATCCCCGACTGACGCCAATTCAGCCGGGTTTCGATCTTACCTAGAGGCTACCGGACTTGCCACACTGATGAGCTGTGATACAGCGAAACAGTCTGTCTGTGGATGGCAATATATATATATATATATATATATATATATATATATATGTAACTATACTCGTCTCGAAAAACCTTGACAATCTGCTTAAGTGAAACCTTGGTAGGTTTGTCTGGCTCATTAGGTTTGACTATATATATATATATATATATATATATATATATATATATATATATATGATGGACTCTCACATCGTGTTCGATGTAGGAGGTTCGGACGACTACGAACTAATTATCTGCAGGCTTATGACGGGCATGACTTTTGAGAATGGCTCGAGAATTGTACAAAGGACCACAAACAGTACAGAAGAATGTATTGTATTCACCTGCAGCAGGAACACTGTCAGCTGTCTTATTTTGCTTTCGTGTTTCACGTAGTCGACGGATGATTACTTTTTGATGGTGCATCATTCCTGAATGACAGCTAGAACGATATTCTGATCTCTTCATAGCTACCTCTTCAAAGTTCTTGAATGGAATGTTGACGCAAAAAAGGTTGATCTTCAGCCTATCTTTATACCTTGTACAAGATTTACCAACATTTCTATGACCACTATGGAGTCCACTGTAAAAAAGAACTTTTGGTGTGCGATCATCACTCATCCTTGCTACATGTGTTTGTATATATATATATATATATATATATATATATATATATATTATATATATACATATATATATATATATATATATATGTGTGTGTGTGTGTGTGTGTGTGTGTGTGTAATTTGGCAGCAACTTTTCTTTTAAACATGTAGTATTGAATGTTAAAGACAACATAATCTTGCATATTTTCTTTTGAATTTTCTCATATTCTCTAATGAGACTTTTTATTTGAAAATAATTTCGAAATATGTATTGTCCATACGATGACCTAGCGCTTTCGAACATCATTGTTCATGATCAGGGTCAGTATTTTTAGTCAAAATTTTTTTTATTATATATATATATATATATATATATATATATATATATATATATATATATATATATATATATATATCCTTGTGCAAATTAATTGAAACAAAACGAATAATTCCGTTATTATTTACTTTTTGGGAGAGTCCGTACAGGTGAGTACAGGTATGTCCTTTCCACGAAGTCTTTCCTTGCAAACTTACCACAGACTCTCGATTGGATTTAAATCAGATGCGTTTCCGAGACATTCGATACTATTTTGATTTTCTCACTGGTAAGGCTTGCCATTGTGTTCGTGCAACGTTACAATTTCCGGACGCTTTCTTGGAGTAACGCCCACAGTGGACAATGGTCGTAGGACAACTAATCGACAGTCGAGACAGTAGTGTCTTGGTGTGATGGAAATCTAATGCAGTCACGGATGACGCAATATTTTTCAAGGCCAAACAAATTTCACCATAAACCCCCGAAACACATTCATATTACTTCACACCACAGCAAATGACTTAATCTGAGGAAAAAATAGAATTCGATTACACCCTGTCACTCTAGTGAATCTAAAACTGACCGCATGGTGAAAGAAAGGAAATTAAAACGGTTGTTTCAATTAATTTGCACAAGTGTGTATAAAAGTTAACACTGAGGTGAACATCGAAATGTCTCATACTTGAACGCAATCTTCATGCCATGTTTTTTTTTTAGCTCGACTATATATGCTAATCAATGGTTGATTATGGATAGTAAAGTTTATTGTATTATCCTATCGGGAATTGATTCAGATAGTGCTCTAGGCTATTGTGTAGGAATAATTGTGGATCCGAATGCAGTTATTGGTAGCAATTTTCTTAATGTTGTATCTTAACATTTTACTATTTATTTCTTTTTGATTAATTAAATATTGGTTGTTGGTTATTATTACATTTACTTGTGTTTATGTGTACATACGTAGTTTGTGAATTTGTTTATTGTGTACTTTATTTATTTACTTTTTTGTTTATTTTATTTATTAATTAGTTGATTATATTATTTTTTTCAGTTTATTTACTTTTCCTAAAGTATATTATATTATCGGCTTTGTATATTACATATTTGACTAAAATCATTTCGTCTCTACATTTTGAGACAAATTTTGGTCGTTTATAAAATAATTTTCCTTACTCTCTGAAGATGATGAAAGCAATTTTCTCCTACAGAGAATCTATAGATTTTGGGATGTATTGTTGCAGGCTGGTGCTGTTTTCCTTATTTTTCCATTATATATATATATATATATATATATATATATATATATATATATATATATATATATATATCTGCCCTTGATGAGGGTTAAAGAGTTTCTCTGCGCATTGGTTAGCAATTATTTTTAGTGTTGGTTTCACTATAAAAAGACTTCAGACGGGAAGGAGAACTCATGACAGCTTAACCCTGTCATTATATTGCATGTGTCTGCCGAGAGGCGTCTACTGGCTGATACTGACTGTGATCAGGAGTGGTTAAACTCCGCGATAATAACACATGAGGACTATCGTTCGGAGTTTTCGTGGCAAGTCTTTTGCAACGTTACTTCTTTTTATCGGCAGATCCAAAAAGTGTGGATGGTCCGGCACAAGCCTTCACCACTTGAAACAAATCATTGTGTTGGATTTCTGACAACTGCATCTAATTAGTTCCACGCATATCCGGCTACTGCCACAAACTCTATAAAACAACATCAACTTCATCTTGGCACATGGAATGTACGAATTCTCCAGGACAGAAAGCAAAACAACGCTGATCTTATTGGAGCTAAATAAGTACAACATTGATATAGCTGCACTGAGAAATAATCAGCAGTCGACTACATGAAACGAGAAAGTAAAATAAGACATCTAACAGTGTTCCTGATGCACTTGGATGCAATATATTCTCCTGTACTGTTTGTGGTCTTTTGTGCAATTCTCGAGCCGTTCTCAAAAGTCATGCCCGTCATAGGTACGCAGATATTTAGTTCGTGGTCGTCAGAACCACATACATTGAACTTGATGGGAGAGTCCGCCATATATATATATATATATATATATATATATATATATATATATATATATATATATATATTGGCAGCAACCTTTCTTTGAAATATCGTTTAATATGGTAAACTAAGAGAATTAACTTATTTTATATCTCTCTCTCTCTCTCTATATATATATATATATATATATATATATATATATATATATATATATATATATATGTGCGTTTGTGTGTATGTGTGTGTGTGTGTGTGTACTTGTGTCATTCGCAGACAGTACTGCTTCGCTGTATCACAGCTTCTCATTGCCACTAGACATCCGAATGCCACAAGCACGGATCGAAAACCAACCGATTTGATGTCAGTCAGAGCTTCCACCACTGAGCTATCTTCACTCTGCAGATTTACTCAACTAAATGTAATGTTTTGTTTTTACGAATGTAAACGAGTGTCAATCAACCGAAGTGCTCCATTCATTTTACTGAAGAGCTTTGCATTAGCGCAGGCGGCTGTTGTTTATAGAATTAGCTTATCACTCAACAGTGCTCAAGTGAAATATATTTTCAAGAGCTAAATTATGTCATTCGCAGACAGTACTGTTTCGCTGTATCACAGCTCCTCAGTGAGACTAGACACCCGAAAAACACAGGACAAATGGCAAACATGAAACAGACTGTCGCCGCTCAGTGTTGATCTCTGAGAGCACTTTTATATTTACATTCGCTCTGTCCCTTTTATTGATAAATTTTACGCATAAATATAGTTATCATAAAGCTATATTTTATATATCTATTTTTGTATGTAGGCAGCAAATTCTCTTTTAGGCATGTCTGATTAAATAAATTACAAACATGATGTCTGCTTATTTTTAGAATAATCCTTTCATGTTCACGGATATTTTTCCGTGTATTACAATCAAATGATGCAAGAGAGGCACTGTAACAGTGAAAATCACTTTTATTTCCCAAGTACATTCCATCTCTTTCTGAGGTCATCATCAGGGGTGCAAGTGGTAAGGCAAAAACTATGTGCAGCTATCCATTACTGTTTTTTTATTCTTTTTGCGTTTAAATTTAATTTAAGTTTAATTTCTTGCATCATTTGATTGTAATATACGGGAAAATATCCGTGTATATGAACGGATTATGCTAAAAATAAGTAGACATAGTGTTTGTAATTCATTAATCATATATATATTCAAGGTATGATTAACTCTTTGTAATGTAAAATATATGCTGCCTATTTTATTATGTTCATGAAAAACAATTGCTCCGCAGTAAAGAATTCCTGAGAAAAAACTACTAAGACATATCACTCTGTTAATTGAACTATCTACTTAGTTCATGTCATGTTGACTGAAAAACACTTATAATAAAAAATTCGTGGATTTACCAAATTACAAAATTCATAAAAAATTCTCACTTGAATTATTTGAACCTTAGCGTTGCGATTTGCACGCTCCAACACTACATAACCGTTAATAAATAGCTGATTCTTAAAAACATCTTTCGGTCGGAAAAACACATTTATTTTGTCTTCCAGTTTTGATTCTAAAGGAAAAAAATACAACCTGAAGATGGAGGCATGAAGCCTTTGAAAGTACTAGCTGAATTAAAAAAAATACACCATATCCATTTTATACATAAGGATCTCATTATTCAGTGGATTATTAGTAGTATAATGCTTATAATTATGTCTACTAGCGAAGAGATTTCGCCAATAATTGCATTAATATTGCTAATTAATTCAAGGTATGATTAACTCTTTGTAATGTAAAATATATGCTGCCTATTTTATTATATATATATATATATGTATGTATGTATGTATGTATGTATGTGTGTGTGTGTGTGTGTGTGTGTATTTATTTATTTTAGGATATTGCATGTAAGAACGCTCATATTTCGATGCGTATTTGCATCGAAACCTTGATTGCATTAGTTTTGCATTTATACATGTTTTTGATGTAATATCATAAAATCATGAATACTGTTCTACTTTCGTATTGTGCCCTCTTTTAAATTGAATGTTACGAACGTTGGAATTGGACACTACCCGTTCTTATTTTATATGGATACATGTGTGCGTGCGTGTTTGTGTGTGTGTGTGTGTGTGTGTGTGTGCGTGTGTGTGTGGGCGTGTGTGTGAGTGTGCGTTTGTCTGTGAGAGATTCGCTTTTATATTTAAAATGTAATATTTAAGTGTTCAATTCGTGCATGAATCATGTATAAAATAATGTCAAGAAACTCTCAAAATATGTCAGATATACTGACGGCATTTACGTATCACAGAAAAAAAAGAATTATAGGCACTTAAAAACATTTGAAATTAACTCTATTCAACAATTTACTTACGAATTCAAGTAAAAATTGTATCCCTTACCGAGACTTTCTAGTAGATAATATTAATGATGATTTTATCACTTCAACATGTAAACAAATCCTACATGTAAAAATTCAGATCTTCTGATATATATATATATATATATATATATATATATATATATATATATATATATATATATATAGCCATCCACAGACAGACTGTTTCGCTGTATCACCGCTCTTTAGTGTGGCTAGACGTCCGTTTGCCTCTAGCTAGTATCGAAACCCGGCTGAATTGGCGTCAGTCAGAGATTCTACCACTAATATATGTTTATATATATGACGTAATGGTTTTATTTGTCGTCTAAATTACGCAAACATAAAAATAAGAATGACATCTGAATTTAACAGATATATTTACCAAAATGACCCAAAATAGCTTGAAATACTAAAGAGTAAATCTATCCAAGAAAATCGTCATTAGCCTCAATCACGGCTTCCAGACGACTTCGGAATCTATTGCAACTTTTATGGACTATCTCCATGTTTAAGTTGGTGAATTTTGCCATAATCTTTTTCTTTCTGTTCATCTTTGATGTGACAAGCTGCTTTCTTTGTCTCTCGCTCAATCACCTAATTGCAGTCTAGGGATTTAGGTGGACAGTTGTAAGAGGTGATAGTGTCGGAGATATTGTCTGACAACCATGACTGGTTTATCCTACTTGTGTAGCATGGTGCAGAATCCTGTTGCCTGACAACGGATCTTCCAATTTGCATATCTTGGTCCAGGGGCAGCACTACATTCTCAAGGCACTGGATATTGCTCTCCATGTTGAGTTTGGGGCCCTCAATAAATTTGGGAGCTCTTTTCATATCAGAACGATCAGTGACTTTTCCGATCTGCCGTACATTCGTAATCACCATTAGCCTCAGCCAACTCTTTCCGAATCCTCTGCACTGTCGTCAGATTAACACCCAAACACTCTGAAATGAAATTATTGGATCTTCCGGTGCGAGTGCAAAGCAATACAGCATATCGTTTCCAAATGTCTGGTGTAGTGAATTGTGTCATGGTACTCTTTTTCTCACAGACGTTGCTGAGGTGACCCTACAACACTGCGCATTCGAAAATATTTCTGCACACACCCTAGGTTTCGCGCTAACAAAGTTTATGCTTCCTACCAAAATTAAACTGAATTTTCTACTCGAATTGTGGGTTGCCGGTTATATTAAGAGATAATAAATGATACAAAAGGCGATTATCTCCCTTTGGCTGAGATGGAACACGTGACGGCCGCTTAGCGACCTCACTTCATAGAGTGACGGAACTGGTCCAACTAAGAACTTTCTTTTTAACCACTAACGAGTGCATGATACGACCGGAACAGCCAGCAACCACGTGAGACAGCTTAGAAGCCGATAGCACCGTTTTCCTTTGGTGCTGTCTTCACCACATATAGAACCTATCTCCGGCTAGCAATCTTCGTGTTCGGAAAAAAAACATGATTCGCCGTTCTCTGTTTGAGGAATCGTTGCCGACACTGTTGTTTGAAACTAGAGCGAGTGACATGGGCGATTCCATTATTTAATAGATCACGTGATCGTAAAGGAAGTGAATAAATACGAAGTAGCGTAAGGATCATTGTTCACACTTCTTGTCTATCCACTATTGCTATTACGTTGACTCTCTACTACTATACGGGTTACGATTCTCTTCTTGTCATTATACTATTTGGCGATTACTACTTGAACAAGTACTACTAGTATCGGCGTCTACGAAGTCTCGAATATAACGAGCGTTTTTGGAAGTGATAACGAGCTTTCACTTGACAAAAGTGACAAGCGAAGCCGCCAAACATCACAAAAGGGGCGATGAGGATTCGCAAGAAATCACAAAAATCTATCCTCGTTAGTGATGAAAAAGATAAATCTGACTCGTTCGAATCTCCGTTGGGAATCCTGAATATGGCTTCTCCGGTAATACATAAGTATCTTCCGGCAGCTCAAATTATCGTTAGAAATCAGTAGAAGTAAACCCTCGTGCTCTTCATCATTTTCGCACTGCTTCTGTCGTGTACAAGTTTTATAGTCCCTCTGTGTATGACATGTGTAAGTATGTGTATATAATGTTTTTTTACTGGGGGTGAAGTGGTGGATATTCCTAAGGATATTTGCGTGTAAGCGTATTTAACGAAACCGACTGAAACTAGAACCCAGCTCTCCGATTTCCAATTCCGAGCCGTTACACCACTTGCAGATCCAAGTTTACAGTACCTGATATTCCGAAGCGAGTCTTCGTCTAGGTACTGACCAGGTTCAATGTTGCTAAACTTTGATGAACGCACGAGGACCAATGTTTCAATGTGATACGCCTTCTTTCTTCTAGTTCCAATCGACGCCTAGTGGCATTTATATAAATATATAAATTTTTTGCCACAAGTCTTTTGTTTTGGGTACTGATATTAGCTTGTAGCATGAAACAGACAAACGGCATGCTGTATTTATTTCTATGTCCATAATATATATATATATATATATGTATATATATATATATATATATATATATATATATATATATATATATATATATATATATATATATATACACACACATATATATATATATATATATATATATACATATATATAAAGATAGATATATATATATTTATATATATATATATATCTTAAAAGAATGAATGGATTTTTATTCATAAAACAAACACATTTTTATTATTTTAAACGTTATTTTCAGTGGATCACAACATTTCAGCAGATACTCTCGTTCAGAATTCTTTGAAAGTTCTCTTAGCTAATGTTCAGGTCGGTAGACGTTCAAAGTAACACTACACACACACACACACACACACACACACATATATATATATATATATATATAAATATATATATATATACACATACATATATATATACACACATATATATATATATATACATATATATATACATATATATAAAGATATATATATATATATTTATATATATATATCTTAAAAGAAAGAATGAATATATATATATATACATATTTATATATATATATATATATCTTAAAAGAAAGAATGAATATATATATATATACATATATATATATATATATATGTGTGTGTGTGTGTATGTATATATATATATATATATATATATTGTATTATGTATTTGTATATTCACTTACCGTATATATAAATTAATTTTATAACTGACAGCATATTAATCTCTTGAGTATTTTCTCAGATTTGGGAAATTAAGTCCTTTCTAAATAATTGCAGTTGTTCCTTAGATATTAAGATCTGTTTCTTTTCGCAGAAATTAATGTTGGCGTTGCTTGTACGTCAATAATTATGGTTACATCTATTAACTCTTATATTTCCTTTCTTCACCCTCCCAGCGTGAGGCGCTTTTAGCACGTTGTCTATTGTAGCAGCAAATATCGACGTTTGAGTTTTATGTTTTCTTTTACAATGACGAGATCTGCTCGAAGTTGTATGATTCGTTTCAATTTCGCAGTTCACTTCAATTATATTTGTTCTCTTTCCGAATATCTGGCTTATGCACATATAAATGGTCTTCTTTCTCGTATGTGGCTCATTTGCACAATTCCAACGATGTCATTGTTCCCACCCAGTCATGTGTATATTTCTACTTCTGATATTATTTACTTCATTCATTTATTGTATTTTACGTACTCTTAAACAAGCGAGAAGTGTGAGAGAAGAAACTGTTAGCATAGAACTTACGGTTAAATCTAGCCATTTCAACTACATAATCATGAGACCTTACTTCCAATCTAGTACTGCGCTTAAATTCATAAACTCTAGGTACCGTATAGGAAAAATCATGAGAACAATTACCATGAAAGTATTTATAGAAAAGGTATAGGGCGGATGGAAAGTGTCTGAAGCCGAGATAACGGATCAGAATCAATAACATTACAGATTCTTCTTTGGATTTTATCAAGAATCTCTGAACATGTAGCAAGAACACCAGATCAGATATACCAGAAATATTCAAAGCAATGACGGCTGGAAAACTTATAAATATGTAAGACAGATTCTAGCTAGAAACATTGTCTAGCACAAGACATTGAACTAACTTTCCTAGCAGTAGATTATCGGAGATTCTTTTTTTTTTTTTTAGTTCGGGTCAGGCTGTTATTATTAATTTTCCATTATCCTTTTTGGCGAATCCACACAGTTTCCAATGCTGACACATTCTTTTTCATTCCTTTTTATCCCACATAATGACAAATCATAAAAATGACCGCATTGGCTCTCAATGCCCCAAATCTGGCCCGTTAGATTCAGCCATTGTCCACATCGAACATCCTGATGCCGATGTCTTCACCGTCACCCTGGTTGTATTTTCCGGGTGCTATGCCTTGCCAAAGTGCTAAAGTGCAACCTGTGATTTAGTTCCAGGATCACATATGGTGGCGAATTCAAATTTACTTGAATATCCATCTATCTTATGTCGGATTTTATGATCAGAGAGCTGAGTTCGAATTCCAGTTGAGCCTCTAATACGCTAATTTCTAATTCCTCTCTTCTTCGCTTGCAAGTAACGGCTTAAATAGCACACTGGACTCTCGCTGTTGTTGGCAATCACTCTAGCAGAATGACAATTCTGAATTAGTCTACTTTCTGTTTTTTGATAGGGGAATCCACACAGTGCTCAGTGCTGACAAATTATTTTCCTTTCTCTCCTTTTACCCAACATAAAAGGAAACACTTCAACCGCCCCACCGTAAATTCTCGCGTCCTTATTACCTATAGATATTAACGTTTGTATTCATATATAACATCGTTAAATACCGACGAACATATATTCCACAATAAACTACATATATTCTTGTAATATGGCTGTTATTGAAGTAATAAATGATAACGATTCTCCTTTATATGATAATTATATCTCGTCGTCAGCTTTTTGGCAGAATAAGCTAGAACGAAAGAATATCTGTAAAGGACTTATCTTGAAATAAGTTCTGGCTGATATTTATCCCCGTTTTGCGCGGCTTTAATTAGCGTCAGTTGGTGATCGACCATTTTTGCAAACCGGCTGACTCATGATCATGTAACAAACGCCTTTCTTTAAATATTACATTTACGATTCCATTGTTAAATAGTGGGCTTGTCATTATGTTCCATTTTACATAACGTAATTATGCCTTCATTCATGCGTTTAAAGCTTTGAATTCAGACTATAATTACAGAACGTGTCTTTTTCAACGACATTAAACGAACGTTCTGGTCGCTGCGCGCAAAGGGAAGTTGCATGGAATGCTGCTGTGGATGTGACGTCATTGGCATGGCGGCTAATTAGTGAGTGAATTTTTTTAAAGACAAAATGTCTCCTAATTGATAAGAAAAAAATAGGAAGATTAAATAAGCGTGAATGAATTCGTAAGATCGTCTGCTTAAAACTTTGCCAGAACGAAAATGCGTTTTTTTTTGTTGTTTTTTTTTAAAGATTCAGTTTTGATTAAAAAAAAAAATATCATTCGATTTCAGTTACTAACTATAGAGTTTTTTTTAATGACATTTCCTTTCAAGATCTAACTGGTCATGGTTCTCCATAGATTAGAAATGCATCCATGCCTTTCAAAAGGACATTAGTGCGAAATTGAACGCAACAGAAAAGGCTTAAATTTGACCTCGGATCGCCTATTCCATTTTCTGCAATAATGACCATAGCACCTCCCGCATATTCACATTATTTTTTTATCATTTCACCTCAAGCAAGGCAATAAAGACACTAAGCTGTAAGACGTTACTAAGTGTGAGAGAATATGAAACAAAACGCTATTAAGGACAGAGAATAATAAAAGATGAGGAATTAAGAAGACAGATGAGAGATCCACAAGCGAGAAGTGCGTGAGAAGAAAATGTTATCATACAACTTACCATATATTTTAAATGTAAAATGATGAGACCTTTCCGCCAATCTAGTAATGCGCTTAAATTCATAAAGTCTAGCTACCATGTTAATATTTATAGAAAAGGCACAGAGAACCTAAATCACAGCGGTGAGGAAGAGAGTTTGTTAATGTAAGGACGTAAGCGAATATGAGATAGTGAAATACTTTCACCCGGGTTTGAATTGTGAGATCTTCACCTATACTGACTGGCTTCCAATACTATTGAGTCCAGTCTACACTGTCATAGATGGAGAGATAAAAGAAAGTGATCCACATCTTTCGAAAGAGTCGCTGAAGTGAACGCGACAGACAAGGATGTTCAAGTCGTCAAGTTAATTCTACTTTCTGCGAAATTAACCAATACGATACAAACATATTCTTAGCAAGTTACCTGATTCCTAGTGTCGCTTTAATAACTCTGGGACCAAAAAATATTTTTCTGATATCATAAATATTTTTCACGCCATTCTTAATCCGAAATGACATCAGGTACTCAATTTTAATCCCGGATTACGTGCAAGGAACAAAGAAAGGAACGAAGGCAACCACACAATCTGTTTATATAAGTTCATATATATGAATTGATATCGGAAGGCTACCGTGATAAGCAACCAGTGTTGGTAAAACTATCAGAAAATACCTATACTTATCTGAGTTATATATTATATAATTTTCAGATTATAATAGCTTTACATATTAGAACTAACTAGGTTGTTTATCGAGACATCTCATGTGTCATCATAGGGGTTTTGGCCGTGCAAATGTTAGGAGACACAAGATACTTGTCTATGTGTTCCCGAAAATTCTATCTGACTCGGTTCGATTAGGTCTCATCCATGGATCTTTTTGGCACCATTGCAGTGCAATGCCACAAATCTGATGTGTTAGATTCTAACACTGACCACATCCAACATACTCCTGGCGATTTATTCATCGTAACCCTAGTGTGGTTGGTTTCCGGGGTTATGACTGGCTAAAGTGCAACCTGAGACTTGGTCGCAGTGTTACATACGATTTCGATTCAGAATTGTCCTTTTTTTTTCCTAACCACGGCAAGAGAACCTAGTCTGTGGTGCTATTTAAGGTGGGGCGGCACGGGGTAAAAGAGATGGATTGATAACTTTCCAAAGGGTATTTGTGTGTTAGTGGATGTGGCGAACTCACCTGGAATTCGAACTTCGCTCTCTGATTTATCATTTCGAGCTGTTATCAGAACTGTGATACCCATCCGAGTTCGAATTCAAGTCGAATCCATTACATTCACTTACGCGCAAATACCCTTGGAATATTTATGAATGTACCTCTTCTCTCGGTGGAGTAACGGATAGCGGCTGGGATTGAGGAATCGGAGAGCCGAGTTCGAATTCTAGTCGAATCCATTACATTCACTTACGTGCTAATACCCTTGGGCATGAATCCTCTTCTTCTCATAGAAATAGCAGGATATACCGGGTTCTATAGCCATGGATGGCTACTGGTCTGCCGCAGAAATAAATGGCAACCTCGTCAGTCATATATCGAAAGATACATTATCGCCTAAGCGTGTATCACGCATGGTACATAACTGACTGATAGTCCACCAAATATACATAACACGCTGGAACCGGTAGCGCCACCTGAATTAGGAGTAATTGTGCTATATTGAGTCTAACGGAACGGTCTGGATTCAATTCTCTGTAGTGATTGCGCACTGCTGATGAGTCCCAAAAGGATGAAACGGCCGACCAGTTACCTTATTGCATTCCGATAAGGATTCTTATTCGTGACTGAATGAATTATTATGTGAAATTATTTAAATCCCCAATCTGTGTGTGTGTGTATATATATATATATATATATATATATAGTTATATATTATACTGATTTTAAAATTATGTAACGACCAGTAAACTGAACTGTAACTGCAGTCAGAATTTGAAGATTGCTTTGTGTTTGAAACTCCGAGTCGTGCTATCGGTGTGGGACAATATGTATATTAATTAATATATACTTAATAGCTATTTTGTATTACATCGGGCATTGTTTTAATACCAGCATCGTATGTGCGATGTACACACACACATATATATATATATATATATATATATATATATATATATATATATATATATATATATATATATATATATATATATAATTATAATATATCGCACGTAGAGATGGAGCGGTTCGGGGGAAGGAAAGGCGTGGCTCTTGGGGCACAATCCGTTGGGTTTTGAATACTTGGATAAGTATCAACACGGAATTTGTGATTAGCAGGGCTATATAGACTCTATTCAGTTTCGTCTTTGACACCGAGACCCGTTGGTGCAGTTGCTACGGCGCTTGTGTTGTATCGAAACGGTCCAGTTTCGATTCTCGTTACTGGATGCACACTGCTGATGAGTCCCAAAATAGGACGAAACGGCCGTCTAGTCTTTTCGGCATTATTTTGAGGATTTTTCTAGACTAGATGAATTATTCTAATAATTTACCTAAATCCCCCAAATTATCTTAGTTATATATGTATATATATTTGATTAACACAAAATACCATATAACTGAGTAAATTTTTATTTCCGAAATCTTCATTACTTCTTTAAAGCTTTCCATGGATCTTATTGATTTAAATATTGTTTTCGATTCTCAAATCACAGTCCCGTGTCACTACAAGTTATGCGAGGTCATGGCTCTCCACAGTTTCCTATCTTTTACAGAATTAAGTAACGTGTGTCCACTTACAATCCTACCCAGTTCATGTTTTGTCATTCATTTACAGAATCTCGTTTTTTTTAAGGTTACCCAATGTTTTCCTTTAGTTTGTCCTGTGCGTGTCGAATTCTCCAGATTTAATGCACAGTCTTTTAATTTCTTTTCTTTGAAGCTTTTTGGGCAAGATGGGCAACGGTCCGCTTTGAAGAATTCGAAAGAACACTGTTTCGCATGAATATACTATTTACTTTTAAACCTTCATGGCCTTAATCTCTTCCACTCAAAAAGCTTTTTGTCCAAATATTACAGTAATTATCTGTATTAATGTTAACATTAGCTTTAACTTTGAAGTTAAATTTAATTTTACTGCCTACAGTACAAACCGAAAATATTACTGCCCGTCTCCACTTGCATTATAAGTAGTGATAGTAAACTATTTGACAAGCCTCTATTCTATCCAATGGTTCCATCCAATGTAGCTCTACATTCATCGGTAAGAGTTGCTATTTGGAAATCACTATATTTCTGTTTGCCATGTCTTCTTGGTAGATTAAATGCTTCATGACTTTAGCCGATGTTCATAATATATCTCAGCGTTTCTCTCCGTTTACAATCACATCACCAGCACCTTCGCATATCTTTTTGAGTTTAATACTCTTTGCTTTCTTATTAATTTTTAAAATTTTTCAATGTGACGTTCTGGAAGCCATTTTTTCTTCTTTTCAAGTAGATTTCTTTTTTATTGTTCTTTAATATTTTTTTAATAATTTGTAACACCGTGTTCCCATATCAATAACTGTACTACAATATATATTATTATTTACATAATTTACATCTGACTAATGGCATCGCCTCTGTTGTTGTCACAACGTTTCAGAGTTGTGCTTTCCGGCCTTCTTTAGGTTTTTGTTCGAATTAATACCTTTAATGAAGTCCACATCACTTGATGTCTTTAAACAGCAGCAAAATAAAATTGGTGATTACCTATAAGAAAAAAATAATGAAATAATCAAGATTTTGACATTCAGTATTTGTAAAAACAAATGGTTAGGGAGGAAACACCCATAAATACTGGAAGCAATAATAACATTAGTCCTGAGAAACCCAATTTCCCGCCAAATTATTTTAATAGAAAAATTCTATTATTCTATATATGGAATATAGAAGTTTTTGGCATTCATTGACCGAACATATTTGAATGGCGAATATGTCCATATCAGGAAACAGCTATCTTTATCATTACCCTTATATATTAGTAGACATGGAAGAAGTTTGACACGATATTAAAAAGGAAGCGTTTCTCTCGCAGGCTACATCTTTATTTACAAGAAAAGCGCACAATGCAATGGGTAATATTAGTCGGAGGAAAATATTTGTCGGAGAGTTTGACTTTGTATGAGAACTCTGCAAGCTTGCAAGTAATATGGCTGCTGGGAGTCTTGAAGTCAATATCGGGGCGTGTGAAGGGAAAAATGGTCGGGAAGGTTGGACTAAAATATCGTGTCTTGATTTATTGGGCTCATTTTGACCCATTGCTTAGCTGCGTCCATAGAGCCCTGAAAGACGGAAATGGTGATGCATAAATAGCAAGGCAGACGGAGCAAATGAAGGAAAACTGAGTTTTCGAAAGAGAGTCAGATCGAAAGGCGTAGGAGTGACAATTAAAGAGTGGGAGGAATTGGACGTAATAAAAGGGAGATAAAATGAAAAGAAAGGAGTTTGTTGTTGGAGATAAATGGATGTTTTTAAAAAGAAGACAGGCGGTTGATATAAGAAAGAAAGACACATTGATTAACGCGTGTAAAAGGCAAACAGGGACAGATAATTAGCTTAAGGAACTAATTACCTTTTATTATTGAATTTCTTTTTATTATTTAAGTGTAAAATCTGTTTCGTAAAACGAATTACATTAATATCGAATGAAGGAAAAATGTGAAAAAATAAATTTGTGAATAAAAAAAGGCAGGAAAAAAAACTAAAATTGCAAGAAAAGTTGAGGAATAAAGTTTGAATGATAAAGAAAGAAAAGTAGGTGAGTGATATGAGAAAGAAAGACAGAAAGAAAGAAAGAAAGAAAGAAAGACAGGTGGATGATATGAGAAAGAAAGAAAGAAAGAAAGAAAAAGAAACAACAAAGAACAAAAAAGATAGGTGATAGCAAAAAGAAATAAAGAAGGAAAGAAAGAAGGAAAGAAAGTAAGAAAAAAGAAATAAATAAATAGTGTATGATATGAGAAAGAAACACAGGTGGGATATAGTAGAAAGAAAGAAAGAAAGAAAGAGATGATAAATATGACAAGAGAAAAGTTTGTAAAAGACTTAGATTAAGAAAGCAGGAAGAAAGAAAGAAAGAAAGAAAGAAAGAAATTAATGTATGAAGGGCTGCCAAAATAAAAATACAATAATAATATTGACAATAATAATAATGACAATAATAATAATAATAATAATAATAATAATAATAATAACAAAAGGCTGAATAAATAGATAGGAAAAACGAGGAACAAACTTTTCCGATGGAAATGTTTTGGACGCATAGAAAATGTGAAAAAATAGAAACAGGTAATTAAATAATTTCGTAAAAGTAAGAAGCAAGAGCATTTTTCGAAGAGAAGTCGTCAAAAGAAAGTTCTAGCTGAGAACCAGAATAATTACAAAAGGAAATATTAAAGAAAGAAAGAAAATGTGAGCATGCTAACTGGTGGTAAATTGCCGAAGATAAAGACAGAAATTGACTTCATCGGCCGATTATGTAAGACCTCAACAGGACTCGACTGCCCTTTTCGAGCAGTAATTCTGCAATAAGAATGAAAACGGAAGTTATCGAAAGAAGGCGGAAGAACAAGTTAGAGATAAAGTTTGAGCTAACGTACCCAGTTGGCAAAAGAAGTTAATAAATGAGAAATGGGAATATATGAAAAGGTAACAAAAACTATGAGTCTAATTTCCTGCGAGAATGTAAAATGCAGAAGAGAATGCTATAAAACATTTATGGCGCGGGAAATCGCACGAGGTCGCAGGAACAATGGGGAACAGATTAATTGCACGCAAGTGAATTTCCTGCAATAAAAATTCATGAATTGACTTTTGCGAGGATACAATATAGTGGTAAAGCGCTTGCGTAAATATTCTATATAGATTCGCTTACAAAACAGTAATCGTTTCAAAATGATAAAAAATCATTATTTTATGTGGAGTAGCTTTTCTGTATTTGTAATAAAAACATTTTCAATGTATTCCTGTAGCAAAACTATTTCCAATGATCTCTTCAGAAAATACATTATCAACACTTCAACATATACAGTATGTTAGAGATAATTCAACAAGTAAATCAATTCAGGATATAATTGGGACTATTTCAATAGATACTATTCATTGTTATTAAGAAAAAGTATATTAAAAATAAATTGTTTTACGGTTCCCCGGATTTATTATACCACCAAACTAAGAGTCAAATAAGTTTTTATTTCTAAAAGAAATTTCTGTTTAGGGAATACACGTATTTGAGTAAACATACTGTTCTTTTTTAACAATGAAATTAATGTAAACCATCCCCAAAACAAAGCAAATTCAGTTACCATATTTAAAAATAGAAAATCTTCTTTAGATTTGATTGTTTCACGTAGCTTAATTTTTAAGAGCTATGGTAAACTTAAAAGTAGTTTACTCGTGGAAAAAGAGACTTTTGATTCCTTCCGGGTGGCAAATTTTATTTAGCATAATTTAGATCGGTCGATCGGTTGACACGTGATTGAGTAGACATCCTGTTTCTTTGACAGTAAAATTAATGTCAATCGGTCCAAATAAAAAAAATTAAGTTACCATATTTAAAAATTGACAACATTCTTTAGACTTGATCGCTTCACGTAGCCTAATTATTAAGAGCCACAGTTAGCTTAAACGTAGTTTACTGGTAGAAAAAACCCAGTAAGTTTCGATTCCTTTCGGGTGGCAAATTTTATTTAGTATTATCCTCGATTTCTAGCCGGTTGGCATTAATTTCACTGATTAAAACCCCAAAATAACAGGGATGCTTACAAAAACATGTCTACTCACTAAATATATAGTAATAAATGACTATTAGATTAAAGAATTGTGCTAATTGCTTAAATATTACTTTTTTAACGTTTCCGTAAGACATTTGCAGATCACAACGGGGAATGCGCACATCTGAAATAATATAACTGAACCTTCTTTTACAGGTTGGTTTATCACATCCCCATTGCTTAAAAGGCACACTAGCTTTAGAAGTGGCCTCTCTGATTGAAAAAGGAGATAAGTTCGATTATTGTCCAGAGGGACATTTCTTTTAGTAAGACTTCTCATTTCCTAGGCCGGTTGTCTTAACTTTCATTGTTTAAAAGCCAAAAAACAAAATAGAACATGGATGTCTACTCAAGTATGTGTGCTCACTAATATATAACGTCAGTTTAATTTTTTTAATATCTTAAATATTATAAAGTCTAAACGATACAAGCAACTGAGAGCTAGATTTAATTAACACATACCATTAATAAATTATTCTGTTATTATATATGTCAAAATGTCAACATTCTTTAAGATTTATCAGACAGTGAACATTTTATTTTGTTAAAGTTATACAGGTTCCACGGTATTTTTTTCTATTTCTATAGAACTTTGCTTGTATATATTATTCTTAATTTATCATATATATCTCATAGCCACAAGTTTTCTATTGAATTAATATCCTAAAAGGCTGGCAGCGAATAGATAAGAAAACTTCATTCCAAAGAAAGCAGTTAGGTAATATTCTTACAAAGTTCCTATAACGCTTATAGTTGCTGCTCAGTAAGACTGTAAAGAAGAAAGATGCGACAAAAAAGTCGAGTGAAGCAGGGTTTAATCACATAAGAACATGCATTGAGAATACAGTAATTCACTGCATCAAGCGTATGACTGCAAAGCGCTACGCCTTTGCCACCTAAATTTTAACGACTCTTCCATGAGCAGAATTTCTACTCAAAGAAGATGGACGAGTCCATGTTTGAATAATAGGTATAGAAAAAGATTTTGTTAATGTAATTTCCACCACCTTAACACGCCGAGGTCCATTCGAGGTATTGGGTTACGTTTGGAGGCAATTTGTGCGTATAAGAGTTGAAGATAACGGTTAACCCGAACCTTGAACAGGTTAAGATTGTAGTGATCGGGGAAACGTTCTATTGGGACTCAGTTCCACAGAGCAATGGTTCGCGGGAAGAAGCTGTTCGAGTGGAACTTACTTCACACCGATGGAATGTGGGTGGTTTGCTATAATATAATTGGCATGACGTGTCAGTGATACTCAGCCCCATTGCTTAAAAGGCACGCTTGCTTTAGAAGTGGCCTCCCTGATTGAAAAAGGAGGTAAGTTTGATTATTATCGGGAGGGATATTTCTTTTAGTAAGACTTCTCATTTTCTAGGCCGGTTGTCTTAACTTACACTGTTTAAAAGATAAAAAAAAAAAAAATAGAACATGGATGTCTACTCAAGTATGTGTGCTCACTAATATATAACATCAGTTTAAATTTTTCTTAAAATGTAGCTCTGAAGTCATCAGTAAAAAATAACTGGCATAAAAAAAGACATGTTACCATTTACTTCTTCTGCCAAGTTATGGATTTCTCTTACAGACGTTTATTTATAGCTAATAATTTTCTTGTTTCTCCGCCTTCAGCCAATAGGCTTCAGATTCTCCTTTTTTATATACTACATTCGCAAGTCGAACCGGATCAAATCGTTTATTGATCACCTGTCCAGTTTTATTGCTTATTATCCTTCTACCATTTCCTAACTCTATTTGAACCACATTCAAAGCCAACTTCTTCGTCTTGTCTCACAAAAGTTTTCATTTCCCCTTTGTTCAACTTTTGTTTGCAATTTCAAGCCTCATAATCCTATTACTACATCATTATAAAATATCTTCTTTTTATTTTTGGAGAATGCATCTTTCTTACGACCGAAGATAATTTTTACATCCCTGAAAGTAAAGAAAATAGAAATCAATAAAGACACTGTTATATAAATTTATTTACAATACATAGACTAATCCTCGAGTTCTTCAATATTTCTAACTACAAATAATAGTCCTGGATATAACGATAAACTACACCCAGTAGCAAGGGCTTTGATCAGGTGATTTGAGGTTTTGAAGACCTTAATTGATGTTGTTCTCAGGTAGAGTTTGACCCAAGGTGATAGCACATTTTAGGATCCTATATATGGGCAAATACTGAACCCCAACACAAACATCTAAACACAAGGAAAGTATAAATATATAATTTTATAGTGAAACATAAGCAATATATTTTTAGAAAAAAATACCAATATATTTTTGTAGTAAAATTACCAGCAGTACTTTTTGTAAAAAAAAAATAATGACCAGCATTACATTTTTATAGTAAAATTAGCAGCAATTCATTTTTATAGAAATATTGTCAACAATATATTTTTAAAAATAACAAACAATAACTTTTCATAGTAATATTGTCAACAATAATTTTTTATAGTAAAGCAATCAATATAACTTTATGACAATCAATAGATTTTATAGTAAAATTGAAGTCATGGCATACATTTTAAAATAAATTAAAAACTATATTTGCTAAATCTCATTTCTTTTAAGGAGAAACAAGTTTTCAGTCCACGTTTGATTTTGTAAAATTATTTGGTAAAGAAACAGCGAAGTAATTATAATTTAATCAAGAGATAATGTCACTTTTGTATTTAGATTACGGCATTATATAACCAACTAGCAGGCTTTGCCCGTTCGCTATCGCTTCGCAAAGTAAAATATATTCATTACATGAAATGTTTAAAACAAAAAAATTGAATGAACATTTCATTCATAAATTGGCTTTTTATAGTAAACGAAAGTTTTCAAATAGATGTCAACTTATTGAAGGCCAAATAAATGCAAATTTGAAACACTATGTTGCACTATATAAGACGGTATTTCAAACAGAACTACTTTTGATATGACAATCGAAACAATCCTTAAATAAAAGAACAGTAATGAAATGTAATGTAATTTAAATCAATATGCAAATTAATTAAACCTGATAAGTGATATCACCTAAAGGAGATATTATATAATGCAGATATTTAGTTTTAGCGTGTAAACTTCTCTTGCGAGTAGTTTATAACACATTGATCCGTCCCTGTGCTGGTGGTATCATGGCTACTGACCAGCTATGACAAGCCAAAACCAACTATGACTAGCTTAGACCAGCTCTGATCAGTTTGGAAAAACTATGACCAGCTTGGACCCACACCAAAAACTGACCTCGTGTCACAACCTGACTCGGAGTGTGGGGGGGAGTAAATATCTACTTACCGGGCACAAGCATTCGTACCTGCGCTGGTAGTATCACGGCTATTAGATTGTACCGGCTATGACTAGCTTGGACAAGGTAAGACCAGTGGCCTGAAGGAAGAAACACGGTTCCCCACGTTAAAAAATGACGTTCTGTCACAACCTGACTCGGGCGGGGGGTTAGCAAGTAAATACAAATTTCTCTCTCGAGCAGTATAACACATTGATATTCACCGAACGCAGTTTAGATCGGCTCTGACCAGCTGAGACAAACTCTGACCAGCTAAGGCCAGTGGCACGAGTGAAGATACTCGGGTCCCCACATTAAAAACTGACCTTGTGTCACAACATGACTCAGTGTGTGTGTGTGTGGGGGGGGGGGTCAAGTAAATAGAAACTGCTCTCTCGAGTAGTTTGTAACATATGTATTTATCATCTCTCAGTTGCGTCTCTTGTCTTTGGGCAACTGAGGAAAATTATACTGAGAGGTGCCAGCCCTGGGGAAAAGCTGCCCGAAGTCGCGCCCTCCCATTGCACTAGAGACGGGGATCTGTGGTCTCGCCGAGGCCAGCTCAACCGACGTAATTTTTGTTCTTTACCCTGGTGTACGCGCTCAAGCTCCCCACATTAAACCGACCTTGTGTCACAACGCTACTGGGAAGGGGGGGTCGAGTAAATACCAAATTACTATCGAGTAGTTTGTAACACGTTTATTTATCACCTCTCAGTTGTGTCTCTGTCTTCAGGCAGAGTGCGCTCAGGGGCAGCCCCATTGGTGCCCAGCCCTGGAGAACAGCTGCCCGAGGCTGCGCCATCTCATTGCACCAGAGAGAGCGATCGGTTGCGGGTGCTTGTGGAGTTTTTGTTCCTAGCCCGGATGTACGCGCTCGGGATCCTCACGTTAAACCTTGTTTCAGAACGCCTCTCCGTGGGAGGTCGAGTAAATACCAAATTACTACGAAATAGAGATGGGGCGTTTTACTTTCTGATTTTGTGAGAGAATTGATCTCCAATTTCTCATTTATCCATATAGATTCCATAATATAGTTTTTACTTTATTAGCTGTTATGTTTCTCTGAGTCTTCAAATGTATAAATGATTCTTATTTCTATATTCCTATCTTTACACTATATTAATTTTATCTTAGAAATCGTTGTGGATTCCGGGATGAAATCCGATATCAATGAATAACAAACGCCAGGAATGGATAAGGAAAATAAATATATTAACGTAATAATACAGACTGGTAATACGGATTAGTAGATCCAGGAATGCGGGTTGGTAGCAATAATATATATACAGTCTTGGTATTGAAGTATCGCGGTATGACTCCTTACTGGGTCTACGTGCTCGCTAACTGTGACGCTTGCCGCCGTCTATGTGTGTGACTTACTCTACTACTACTGAACTCGACTACTCTTCTGTCGTTCCGTCTCGACTCCTACTTGACTGTTCGGGTATTCACTGGTAGTAGTATATGTATACCTTCGGTGAGTCCATTTGTGTGAAAAGGGGAGACACCTCAACAGAAATTTTCCCCTGTTTTATCCCTCACGAAATAAAAATAACTGTTTGTACGGAAAATAAGGATCTACATATATCAAATCGTCTTTAAATTAAGTGGCAGCAGAAGAATTATCGTTGAACTTTTAAAAGGTAAGCGGAAACATTAATTCAGTACTTAAACGCAGTTATCTATTTTGAATTCTTCTGTAGTTTATTGTTACCTATAGCATCTACTCCTTCCTCGTTATTGTAAAGATGGCCAAACCAAAAGTCCTCCACGGGAGCTAGCTTAAATGCCGCTCAGTAGTACAACTTTAAATCTAGCTTAAAATTTTAACTATCTTAAAATTTTAACCTAGCTGCAATTTTGGATACAAACCGAAGATAAGAGTTACTTCCCTTGAACCATGAAAGTAAACGATAATGGCTAGTGTAAGATATTTATATATATTTTTAGCTTCGCTTAATCTTGCAACTCTGAATCTGAGCCAACGTTCCCTGCACCTAATTTTTCAAGGGCTTTTAAATGAGCTATGAATCATTTAAATCGGGCCAGTAGGAGCGGAGGAGTTGCTTGGGGACACACACACACACACACACACACACACACACACACACACACACACACACATACGCACAAACACACACACATACACTGTACTTTATATATAAGATGCAGGTTGATATGACACTAAATACAAACAAACCAAACTACAAATAAGATATAAATATTTCTAATAAGAACAATTCATCATTATATTTACCATATAAATGAAAGTAAATCGTAAATATTTTGCAAACATCGTTTGATTAATACGAAATGTAAAAACATTGATTTACACAGGGAAATTTGACACTTTTCGGATGATGTTGTTTTCAATAATTTCCAAAAGCTTAGAACAGAAAGTGCTATTTCTCTGTTTATCAAATGTCCTGTCAGACAACTGAAAGCTTTCTCATATGTTTATATTTCTCAGATGAGAGATTTCAACTATTTACACTATTTATATTATTCAGACTATTGTTCTCATCGTTATTGCCATATTCACGACGTTTCGAACGTTGTACGCTCCAGCTTTCTTCAGCATCTGTCTATATTTCTAAGATGAGGTATTGTAACTATTTACATTGTTCGGACATTTATCCCTCATCTTTATTGACATATTCACGATTTTCGGCCATTGTCCCCAAAGACACATGGAGCAGAGAATAAAAGCGTTGGTTGTAATGATCCAGAAGGTGACTTAACTCAAAGGGTTGTGTGTTCAATACCTGGCCACAGCAGAAGAAATAAAAGCTTGGCTAGATGAGTTACTGAAACTGATATATCTAATGGTATGACACGTGGAATTAGAACAATCTACCCAGGTGCACAAAACAAAGGGTTCAACGTGATTTAACGGTAGCAAGCTTGTCTCTCCATATTAACTGAGTAGTGACTTCGATTCTCACTGGGTACCCGATACTTTCGGCCTCGTGCCACATATAAGCTACGCTTAGAAAAATGCCGTATCACATGTTGTTTTGATATTACAATACTTAGCAATTTTCTTAAATTACTCTAATTTATTTTTGTTCAATAAAATTTAATAAATAAAAAGAGTGTTACTATTGCTACCCCCACTATACAAGACAGACCAATCCATTCAGAAATCAGTGCGTACATCAAGTTCCCAGGTGATCCCAAATTATACCTTAGGGAATTACGCTAGACGGAAATTGCTAAACAAAAAAAGCTACATTGTGTTGAAATCATTACTCGTCTTTCTTAATTTAATCATACCGACAATTTGGACAATTACTACAGTATATGTAGAATAACTCATATTTGTGAACCTATATTTAATACCAGATTTGCACAAATCGCGATATGCAATCAAATTGATCTAGCGAGTCAAGCTTGCTAGCCATTACACTATACTAAGAGACATGAGGCGACAGAGATGTGGTTCTACAGAAGGATGCTAAGGGTATCAGGGACCGAGCGTGTGAGCAACGATGAGGGCTTAGAGAGGTTGCTAACAAAGAGGAGGCTTATACTTAATATCAGGAAGAGGAAGCTAAAGTTTCTGAGACATATAATGAAGAAGTAGGGCCTGGAGAATTTGATACTCACGGGTCGAATAGAGGGAAAGAGACAAGGGAAATCAGCTCGGGACATACGTGTCAGACTTAAACAAGTGGATGGCAGAACGTGGCCTGGGGGGAGGAAGCAGAAGGAAGGAACTTGTTGAGAGCTGCAAGGGATAGAGAGATGATCGCCTACGTCCTGAAACGAGATGGCACAGAAAAAGAAAAGAAAAGTGTCCAATGATTTTCTAAGCGTGGATATGGCACAAGAACGAAATTTTAGAGCACCGGGTGAGGATCGAATTCACTACTCAGTCGTAATTGATTAAGCGAGACAAACTTGATAAACATTACATCACATCGAATTGCCCAATGATTTTCTACACATCGCTTAAATGTAGCACAAGTCCTAAAGTGTGAAGCGCCCAGTGAGAATCGATCTCGGTACTCACTATATTATAATTTAATTATTAGTGTTGGGGGGCTATAATTAATAAGGAGGAAGTATGACGGCTTTAGTGTGTGAACTTTGAAACGGTTATAGAATTCAATACTATACTTTACAATCCCTATTACTAATACCTGATTTTGTGGGACTAATAAATTCTTATCTTAATTTCTGTAATTCATATCGGATTTTGCCATAGACATTAAGGACCATGACCACAGCTGGCTGATATAGAGTGTTTCTTACAAGCTTGTTCCATTTCTATTTTCAGGCCAGTGAAGAAATGCTAAACAGCCTGAACATCATGTTAACAATATCGAGTATATGTCTAAGAGATTCTGTCTTCGAAATAATCATTGGTATTTTAATATCGCTTCCCAAGCTTATAGATATATTTGTTATTTTGAACGTCAAAGTAATTCAATATTTCCAAAAGAATCGAAAGTAACAGAAGCGTTGAAAAAATTAGTGTAGAAAGTCAGGAAACGGAACAGGGGATAGTGCTGGAGATAGTTTCGCCCAAAACCGCAAGTTGCCACATAACCAAAGCATTCATCTAAAAACTGTCATGTACTTAAATAGCCACGTTAGATCGAGACGTTTGTATGGATGTCATGCGTAGCGCCAAACCTATTCAGAAATACCTGTCTGAATTTCTGAGATGTGAACTTATCATATAGTTAACTATTAAAAAGCAGACTCCCTATTTTGTTATTATTAACACAATGTTTTGGCCGTTGCGCTAACCGGCCTTCATCAGGCGTATATCATTCCCGGCATGTTATAGATATTTCCGAACTGAACCCTCTCTTTAACCCTTAACCTTTAATCTACAGGGGTAGACTGCTCGTTTCACTCCCCACGGATAGGGATAATACTTCTAGATTTTTTGCTCAGGAATTGCTCGCCCGTTTCCACTGACACCAAATATTCACTGTTAGGCCCAGGGATTGAACTCACAATCACCAAATCCACGAAGCAACGATTTAATCCACTAGACTTTTGTACCGTGGAAGATAACCCTTTACATATAGCAAATTAAATAAGAAGTTCAGTTCGGAATTCACTTTAGGTTACCCGGATCGGCATACGCCTGATGAAGACCGGAGTGCACAACGGTCGAAACTTTGTGATAATGAAACAAAGATAACAACAATAACCAGCTTATAAACAGTGTAAATAAAAAAAAAGAGTATTTTAATTTATGTTTGTCGGAAGTAAAATCCAGAAGATCAACGATTCTTGTTTTCACCATTAACAAGTCGATACAAAATATAATGTCCTTAACTGACATTCTAAACCAAGGTTATCTCCCATTCTTGCACGTGTAACACTTGATTCTGGGTGCTTTTAGGCGCGAAATAATTGGTCCTTGAAGCAAGCAATTTTCAGATCTACGTGTATAGTGCAGTTCCATCGCCGGTCAAGTGGCACGCAATAACCTGAGGTCATTACGTCCACTTTGCAAGCTGACTTTCAGAAATTGGGCAGGTGGTAGTTCCGAAAAGTAATAAAAGTTGGTCACCGGAAGTCTGCGGCAATGCACTAATTGAGAGAACTGCTGCCAGAGAATGGACAGAAACGCAAATTCTTGTCAGATATAATTCTCGTGAATAATTTAAACTGACTATATTCTAGTGAATTTATACGTAAAGCAATGACACTAACATTTTATAAGAGTCATATATATATATATATATATATATATATATATATATATATATATATATATATATATATATATATGTGTGTGTGTTTGTATTTTCCAATACAAAAGTACAGGGTGTTGCGAATGTCTTGTCACCCCTACCAAAACGTAATGAGAACAATAGAAGAACAAGTATTACAGTAGTTCCAAACAGATTGGTACTGGATTCAGTTTATGCAGTTTCAATTACGCTGTCACACATGGAGAAAGTCTGTATGAACACCATCATATTCGTGGCACAAAATCATGCGGCGCCATGTACTGTGTGATATTTTCTGGTATCTTTCATATCAAACTCTCTCCACATCGTTCTCGCAATACGTCAGATTCGGACTTTTAGGGGGCCAATCGACAGATGCTGCAAGTTAATGGGTGACAGGACCTTCAGACCATCCTGTAATTGACGCTCCAGAGACCGACAAATTTGGCTTGTCATATTTCTAATGTTACACCATTGAGATCCCTCGATGAATATGCAAATATGCAACATTCCGAGACACCGTTTCAAATCTCACCCTGATCGTTTTCTCAGGATACCCTGATGGTATCAACGTGGGGAAGCTATCCCTGTGTGCGTTACATTTGGAAAGTTCCTAAGGTTAGAAATGGCATCAGAACATTTTCCACTAAGCATTTTTTAACCTTCCCCGCTAAGATCCTACACATTTTGCATCGATAAAGCCTTTCGTAAGAAGTGAGTTGTACTTTTGAGTACAACTTTTTTGTGTTTGTTTAAGGATTGGGCTACCAGGGATCCCTTCAATTAGTTATCAGAATCCATTATTATTATTGTTGTTATTATTAGAAAGATATTTATAATAGTGTATTTTGCGAATTGATTTAGATTTTATTCTGTAAACCGTTTAATTGTAACATTAACTTTTATATATAAAGAAATTCAAACTATGCAAAAACAAAATTATTTAATATAATAAGCCATATAAGTAGCTAAATTATTATTTTATTATCTTCTATGTTTAAATAGACTATTTGATATTTAATCAACTGTAATCCATTGATCTTGTTAACGTCTCTACTGGTTCAACATTATAATTAATTGCAGTAGTTATTTTTCTTTTGCTTTCAAGAGATTTCTTGACTTCAATGTTGTTTTCCATTCTCATGTACAAATCTTTAATGACTGACAACAAATTTTCTCTGGTAAGTCGTGTAATGTTGGCAGATATGTCTTCAAACAAGCCCTGGGAAATTGCATACGTCTCCAATAGAAAACTATAACTTGTCATGTTGACCAAATATAGCTCATGGCTACACGAGGAGAGAAATCCCCTTTTCATCCATTAGAAATTGTTTTCCAAATTGAATGTGTCACAAAGCGTTTATCAAAAAAGGGAAGTAAGTTAAGGATTAAATTAAAATATCGCTTAACTGAAAAAAAAACAACATACCCCCCACAAAAAAAACAGGCCGAAAAGATCATGAAAATGCATCATAATTCTAAAACACAATATAAAGAGTTTAGGCAAAATAACTGAAACACTTTTCATATTCCAAAAAAATTTATTCAATATGGAATTGGTCCTCCTTTAGACTCACATACAGCCTTAATACGTCTAGGAATGGAATCATACAGCTTCCTGACTTCATCCAGAGGAATTTTCAACCAGTCTTCCATTAACACCTGCACCAGCTCTTTAAGCCACGACGGTGGAGGATAGCGGCTCCTAACTTGTCGCTCCGAAATACACCACAAATGTTCAATAATATTCCAATCTGGAGATTGGGGAGGCCACTCCATGTCTTCTAGCTCCCTTTCATGCTCTTCGTACCAATTTTAACCACTCGAACGGTATATATTGGAGCATTATCGTCTTGGAAGATGACGGCACCATCAGGGAATAAAGTCTGGGCCATTGGATGAACATGATCTCCCAAAATGTTCAGGTAATCTTTGCTGTTGATTCTACCACGCAGGGAAACTGCTGGACCGAGACACTTCCATGATATGGTGACCCAAACTATCACTGATCCACCTCCATGCTTCACTGTTGGGAGAAGGCAGTCAGATTTGTAAGCTTCTTTGGGATGCATCCACACATAACTTCCACGCCCTGAAGTTGGGAAAAGAGAAAAACATGACTTCTCTGAGAATATGGCTTGCTTCCATTGGTCTGCAGACCAAGCATTTTGATCTCTGCACCACTTCAACCACTTCTGAATGTTGCGAGTGGAGAGACGAGGTTTCCTTACGGCGGCTCTTCCATGATATTGAGCTTACGACCAACAGTTTTAGTAGAAACTGGACTAGTCAGATGATTATTTAACTCAGCAGTCACTTTGGCCGCAGTAATCCGATGATGTTTTGCCACATTGCGTTTCAATGCACGTCATTCCCTGTCAGTAAGTTTGCAAGTCCGGCCCGAATTGCTCCGATTGCTAGAGGTTTTGCCCTCTTTCTCGAATTGCGTCATAGTCCTTGAAATGGTAGCTCTTGAAAAACCAAACAGTTTAGCAACCTTAGTGATCCAGGCTCCTGCCTTGAGAGCTCCAAATTTTAATAAATTCTAAAAATAAGCCAAAGACAGTAAATTATATAAATAAACGTATTTACAATAGATATAACCTGCAATTACGAAGTTTTAGTTAAAGTTCTTAATAAAATAGGTCTTTGAAATATGCACCTGTTCCAATTATTTTGTCCAACCCCTGTATTTAGGGAAGCAGAAAGAAACTAACAAGCATGCGTAAAAATATAAGAGAACAGGAAGCTGGGAGGGCTAGCAAGAGGGTCTACATTATTTACAACTACAAAGGATAGGAAGTTGTGGGGAACCATAAACGACAATAGGAGTACGAAACACACACACACACACACGCATATATATATAATATGTATGTATGTATGTATGTATGAATAGTATGTATGTATGTATGAATAGTATGTATGTATGTATGTAATGTATAGTATGTATGTAATGTATAATATGTATGTATGTAATGTATAATATGTATGTATGTAATGTATATATATATATATACAATATATATATATATATATATATATATATATATATATATATATATATATATATATATATATATATACAGGTAAAATGAGAACAAATGGAGTATAAATATACTGTCTCTAACATTTAATTTAAAAAGGTATCAATTCAGAGTAGAGCTATTTTTTTAAAATTTCCTTTTTACCTTAGGAGATTTATTAGCTTCCTTTAAATTGCCAAAATATTCAGAAATAGATGTTCTATTTTTAGAAATACACAAGTTCGTGTCATGACCTTTACAATAAAAAAATTATTATTGGTTAGTTTGAATTTAGCGTAGATCAAATTTGATTGGTTAATCACGGTAAATCTCACAGGCTTATTTTTATTCCATTTTTTTCCTCGAAAAAAAAAAGAGGAAGTATTCTGCTTTCGAAATTAAATTAGTCGTTCACTCGCCAGTAGTTTAACATCGCCCGAGGAGACACATTTGTTGTGTTGAAACAATAATTGTAATTGTGTAGAGATTTTTAACGTTTTTGTTTTAATATCGTAAGATTATATATATATATATATATATATATATATATATATGCGAATACAGGGTTGGTATAG
>OZ038490.1:95926663-96031663 GCA_964036315.1 Acanthosepion esculentum | reverse complement strand
ATGTCTATATATATATATATGTATGTATATATATATATATATATATGTATGTATGTATATATATATGTATGTATGTATATATATGTATATGTATATATATGTATATATATATTTATATATATGGGAACGAAAATATGGTTTTAAATATACTATATTTATAGGTAATTATTATTTTTTATTTATCTATTTAATTATGGACACGGCAGGGATATTACTCTCCCAGCCCCCACCCTCGTATCTGCGTGTGTCTGGTTGTCTCTGTTTGTGTCTCTCCCGAAAACAATGTTCTATCATCGTAATATTCATCACGCTCAGGACCAATTTAAACCTTATGCCATGCTCACGAGTTATAACTCTCAAATCAAAATTCGTCTATTGTTGATTAGCTCACATTATCGTTGATATATCTCTATCCTCCTCTAATTTCGTTATCTCTCACGGAGGCCCTTTTATGAATGGAAATTTTATAAAGAGACCTGAAAATTTTAGCAGCAGGGGGCGTTCGGCATTAGAATCATACTTAAGAAAGAAAAACTACAATCTTGTAAATATAACAGTAACGTCTGCGAGAAGAGATACAAATGCTAAGGAAAACAGTTGGAAAAGTGCCTGATTAACGTACATAACGGCATCTTGAAAAGATCTTGAAGATTTGCGGGCCCATATTACAGTAAGGCTCACCCTGTACATAGCCCGGCTGCTACTCGATGTAGAATGCTACTATAAACTGTAGCTTATATGGATAGGAGGGTAAGATAAGAGCTAACCATCAGGACAGAATTTAAAAGCATTTCCAACAAAGCTTTCCTCGGAAGAAATATCACAATATATTGCATATATTCCTGGGTATACTAAGGCTGAACGTACGTCAGAAGAAAAAATAACTTAATGGAATCAGTTATGGCTGAAGGGTGAAACCACCATTGTGGGATAAAATTAGAATAATACAGAACAACAGTGTAAAATAATGTGATTGAAAAACATCAACCTTCTCGCTACTTTTTAATAACCCCCTCAGTAGACCGAGCATAAAAATGAACACCACATGTGTGCCATTAATTTAGAAAGAAAGAACACTATACTTAATTTCACTGCCTAATTAGACGACAGTTAGTGTAAGAATCATATAATTTAGTTTAGATAAGCAACATTGTGTGTAAGGTTATACATATTTCCTTTGTCCTAATTGAATCGATGAATTGGTTACGCTAATCGAATTAACTGGCGAGGGTGAGTTCGATCTCTGTGTCTGGTAGTGAAATAACATCAAAGGGTAAGCTATATCAAAAGGCCGAATTAAGTAGATAAAAGTAAATAATACGTGTTATCTCCCCTATCATCGACTGCGTAATGAGAACAATCTATGAACATGCACTGAATAAAGTGTAGAATTTGAAATTCACTGCACGTTACAAATAGATGATAGACATTTAGTGTACACGGAGTATACGAGAGTCAAAATATCTTGGCTATAACCAAGATTAGGACACCTGCCCAAGCAAGTCCGGGCATAATAATCATAGACATTGATTTATACCCACGCCCTTACGGCCAAAGAGACGGAGAATGTCAGTTTAGACTGAAATAATTCTTACTGATCTTCAAAGGCAGGCCAATATGCCCAAAACAAAGCGAAGCGAGCCTTTGATTGAACAAGATTTATTCGCCTAAAATGAGAAGGAAAATTAAGATACGGTCAATTTCTGAGGTTCTGCTTTACCTAACGGGATAAGATGACACAACCTTTAAGCCCGATACAAGTTTTCATTAAGTAACCATAGAACTCCGATGAAATATGGTACATACAAAAAGAAATCTATTAATTCCCAACATAGAGTAATTTAATATAACTTGTGACAGTCAGTGAAAAGCATACATACATACGTGCATACATATGTATGTATGGGTGTAAAAATTCCGATAAAAATAAAATATAGCTGTAAAAATACAAAATGAAAACTTTCTTTACCAACGCGCTTCGTCCTCTGATCGTATTTATCATGCTAAATGTAAGGTTTTTCTTTTGCAACATGTACTTATAAACACAAGTAAAATATCGTTTCAAAATGTTTAGATTTTGAGAACGCTCAAAAATATTCTTATAATCTATTTGTTATAGTCAGGGAAAACTATGGGGTATGCTAACTGATGTCATTTTATACTTTATAAATGAAAGTAAATGTTATTGTTGTTGTTGAAATGTTTATCTATATATATATATATATATATATATATATATATATATATATATATAAAAGGCAGGATGTGTGTGTAACGAATTCACGGCCGCAATTTTCAACGGATTTGCACCAAAATTTACATGCACAGGCTTCAATTTAGCGGAAGGCCAAGACCGACTTTGCATCCCAACTCCCATCGATAATGCAAATAATCGATTTTTTTCATGCTTCTACGGCAGTTTTCATGTAGTTTTACGGCCATTTTCTACTGGCCAAAGTGAGAGCCTATAGCTGGCTGCCACGAATAGGCAGGAAGATTCTATTGGCCTGCGTGAGAGCCAACAGCTGACTGACACGAATGTTAACTAGCGTGCTAGCATCCAAAAAATCGATAGCTGCATTCATCACAAGTGGGAAAAATTTAAATCTTCATGGCACTTTACTCCAATTGGCTCATTCGCTTGCTTAAACTCAACGTTGATTCTGATTCCGCAGAACTGGGTTGGGGATGAAAAAGTATTAGTTGTTAACATTCTTTTTTCATTCGGTTTTTCCAGTTACGAGTCCTTTTTTAAAGCTGATCGTTTTGTGTTCATTATGTTTAGTTCTTTTTTCGTAACAGATTTAATGTTTAGTATAGAGCTTAGAAAAAATTCGCAGTGTGAGATAGGCAAGAAGTAAGGCATGTAAGCAACATCAGCACGGCAAAGGGCACTCCTTTAAAGGCAAGGAAGGGCAAAAATATTTTAAGTCAAGTGATAGCGATTGCTGTATGAGTCGTATGATTTTTTAATCAAGCACGGGCAACGTCGGGCCATGCTGCTAATATATATATATAATATATATATATATATATATATATATATATATATATATATATGTGTGTGTGGGGGGATAAAAATATAGTTTGAAAGTATGCTCTATTCATGGGTAGAATATTAGAGACAGAGAGTATGTAGATATATTTACAAGAGCAAATTACTCAAACAAAAAGAAAACTCCGGTATATTCCCTGGAGATCACACGAATAGAGAAGAACACTCCGATGATGTTTCAAACAATCTGACGCAATTAACGGAGATATCCCCATCAGTGAATCTGTCTGACAGTGAAGATTAAATAATTGCTCAATGGATCAAAGTCCAAAACGCTGACATGGAGACCTTCATAACATTTGCAATAGCAACACAAATAACAAACAAATTGGTCACGTTGATCTGACCCTTAAGAACATCATGCGCCAAAATGAACAGGACACCCCCTCCCTGAGAAATTGTTCTATGCTGCAGTTATTGTCTGTACCAAGAAAAAGTGTAATGTAAAAATGAACAATAAAATAGCAAATCATCAACACAAAAACCAACCTAGCAAGAAACAAACGACTATTCTCTGATATGGCGTATAAATACTAAAACATATATGCATTGACCACAGGGCACTTCGACGTGGTGTAATGGTCAACGAGTTTCTCGTACTAGATCAATTACGACTGAGTAATGAGTTCGATCCTCACTAGGTGCCCCATACTTTCGGCCTAGTGCCACTTATAAGCTACGCTTAGAAAATCATTTTAGGTGCCACGAGGCGGTGTAATGGTTAACAAGCTTGTCTCGGTAGAACATTTACGATAGTCAGTTTGATCCTTCCTACTTTCGACCTTCTGCCACGTCCATGCTACGCTTGGAAAATCACTATAAGCATTGTCCACAATATAATACTAGCTACAAAGAGGAAGACAATGAAAAAGAATATGGAATAAATTCCGAACAACACATTTTTTGGAGAGTTTGAGAAAATAAAACGAAAAATACAGGTAAAAGTTGCCCGTCTATGTCGCTTCGAAAAGAGTTTCGGATTTTTTCAAATTACATGTACCAAAATAACCTACAGTCAAATCGTAAAGAGAAAAAAATAAGATTAGAATAGCTCCTGCTTAGCAGAACATCCATGAGGAGGTGTAACAATCTTTATTTTTAATAATTTCACTCCAGGTTAGGCGATAAAGCCACTATGATACAAGGGAGTATGTAAAAAAAAAAATACCTAAGAAAACATTAAAGAGGAGAGGACAATAAAAATAATAACATTTAAATTCTTGAAGATTGACTTTGACCGGAAAGCAAGAAGTTGAAAGAGGGTTCTACGGTTCGGGACGGGAAAGAACTTAGGGTTTCCATTTAGCTATTTCATCAGTAAAATTATGAAACCTAGCTTCCAATGTAGTACTGCGCTTAGATTCATGAAGTCAATTTATCAAAGAAGAAAGTTGATCATCACATTTCCCAGGGAAATATTTATAAAAGAAAAGGAATCTTCGTTAAGGCGATCGGATATTAATTGAAGCCGAGATAACTTTGCAGATACTTTGGATTTTGTCAAGAATATTTAGATACATAGCAGCAGCACAAGGCCTAATCTGGCAATTATATTCAATGCAAGGGTGAATAGTAGACTTATAATGTTCAAGGCAACTTCGACTGAGAAAAGGTCTAGCAAGACCCTGTGAACTTTCTGAGCATCAAACTTAACAACTGACAAGATATAATCATTCCAATTCAACTGACAAGATATAATCATTCCAATTCAACTGACAAGATATAATCATTCCAATTCAACTGACAAGATATAATCATTCCAATTCATGCACGACAGTTCATCACATTCTTTGTTTTGCTACATGTTAAGCTAATCGTTTTTCATGGCTTCCAAAACATTCAGTATAAGGAAATATTCCTCAAATAATTAATCAAAGAATCAGAGAATGCATATCATACCCGATTATTAGTGTAAGTTATTAAAAAGAACTAATAGGTAACATTGAAATATTTGGGAATATTTGAATAATCCAAAAAATATATTGGTAGAAAACCGCCTGCATACGAATAGAAAATGAATCCAATAAATATGCAAAAATAGAAAGTGGATAAGACAACGATGTGCCGTCTCACTGGACTTATTACAACTAAAGAGTGAGTCTATACTAAGGGAATTAGAAGTCCTACCAGGATTCATTATTAACATAAGATATGCAGATGACAGTGTTGGTAATAGACACGGAAAGAAAACTACAAAAGCTCCCAAAGGAGGTAGAGAGGAAAAGCGATAAGAAAGAAGTAAACATAATTGCAAGAAAACTGTTACGTTCTCTGTCGTCTCGGGATCCCCACGCTATTAATAAAAAGGGTATCAATGAAAGGCGCCATTTACATTAGGTATTCGTTTTAATAACAAAGCAGCTTGGATTCTAAGAGGCAGTAATAGGACTGACGTGGCAGATACACATGTCGCAAGCTGGTGGTATTAGCATTGTTTTCAGCAAAATGAATAGCACAACAGACTAATTACCAATTGGAGGTAACAAAATTAAACAACCATTAAAATATCTGGGAATTATTTTAACAGAGGACGAAATGTGCTACACTGAAATCTGATGGCGCATTGAAACAGCGAAAGATGACTTCCAAAAGCGAAGCAAATTATAAGGAAATAGGAAATGTCTTTAGAACCAAAGGAAAGGTTACTAAACTGTTAGATAATATAATTTATCCTCTATTGCAATGACTGCTAGACAATTTCCTCAAAGATGGAGAAGAGACTTGAAGCAACAGAAATGTAAGTCTACAGAAGGATGTTGAGAATACCATGGGCCGAACATGTGAGCAACTATGAAGTTTTAAAGAAAATGAAAATATGAAGGATATTTATACTTAACATCAGAAAGAGACAGTTCAATATTCTAGTGCATATAATGAGGAAAGAAGGTTTTGAAAATTTGATACTTACAGGACAGATTGATGGTAAAATCAGTGAGGAAAACAACAAATAGCCTAACGATATTGTGTAAATAGATGTCAGCGGTGTATTGAGGAGAGATGAGAAAAAGACAAAATTTATTAATTGCTAGCAACGACAGGAGTTTGTGTGTGAAACTCCGAACCGCGCTACCAATGAGGAAAATGCAGATTTATTTATATTTATATATATATATATATATATATATATATATATATATATATATATATATATATATATATATAATCAGGTCATCCCATAAGTTCTGTCCAAATTTTGAATAAAGAAAACAAGTGACCAAATGTTACATTTAATTACAGATTCAATCAACCATGTATTTTCCCTGGTTATCTATGATTCCTTCAATCTATTAACAAGCTTACTAATTCCATTACTGTAAAATTCTTTTGGCTTTGATTCTTGCTGTGTGTGGTCGCGCATTGTCCTGATGAAACATTACCCGTTTTCGATTCACTAGAGCAGGTCTTTTTTCCCTCAAAGCTTGGTTCAAATGCTCTAATTGCTGACAGTATATTTGAGCATTAATTGTTGCATTAGGTGGTAAGAATTCAAAGTGGATTATTCCTTGGCAATCCCACCAGATTGAAAGAATAACCTTTTGCCCATGAAGTTCACTTCTGGTTGGCTTGGGTCCTCCCCTTTACCAAGCCACTGTCTACGACGCTTAACATTTCGATAAAAAACCCATTTTTCGTCGCCAGTCACAAGTCTATACAAAAAAGGTGAAACAAGTTGGCGAGAATGGAGAGAAGAGCAGATGTCAACTCGAGATTTGAGGTTGTTGTCAGAGTTGTTGAAGATGACGATGAACAGTTGTATGGTTTGAACTGAGAACCACTGCCAATTCCTCAACTGATAAAGCAGGATTTTCTTCAAGGGCTGCTTCAAGAAGCTTTTCATCAAAGCCAACTGGACGTCCGGTTCGATCTTCATGTTCAAGGGTGAAATCTCCACCTCTGAATTTTGCAAACCATCTTCTGCAAGTTCTTTCATTCACACATTCCTCTCCAAAAACAGAGTGAATGTTTCTAGCCGCTTCGGCTGCTGAGTTTCCTTTCTTGAACTCATAAAGCATTATGCGCCTCAAATGATTCTTGGGTATTTCCATGTTAGCAGGGTTTTAATCAAACAAAATTTAATTTTATTGTTCTCTGAAATAAAATTGATCAGTTTAAATGCATCTAAACATAAAAATAATTTTCAGCTCCATTAGACATTATAAAATACTCTTCAAATTTCGTTCATTTTAACAAAAAGTTAAAATTCGGACAGAACTTATGGGATGACCTAATATATATATATACCGTGTGTAACAGCAAAATTGTCTAAATCGTGTAACAGCATAATTATCCATCAACCACAAAGTTTAATATCTAAAAAAAAAACATTAAAATAACTGAGTTTCTTTTTATAGGCTCTTAGATAAGACGTTTAGCCATCTTGATACCGTTTGTCGTAAGAATCGGAGAAAAATCCTTTGAGTTATTCACCTAGAAAGAGAATAAGTTAAAATCGTCTGTGTCAGTTCCAGTACGTCTTCCAAACTGAGCAATGTTGAGAGGAAAAGATCATTCAGACCTTCAGTAAATGGTAACAACATTCATACTCAGGAGGTGACTACAGGATGGAGGATCATCATTTAATCTTATAGATAAAGAGATCAATTAGAAAAGATCCAATTCAATCCATAAGACGTTTGGCATTTGAGAGATGAGTTTCGGCTATAACAGTCCAAAGAGCAGTGAAAAAAGACTTGAAAATGAAATCGTACGTGAAATCTGTGAGGCAACTTGTTACTCCAGGATAGAAAGTTAGAAGGTTAGAGGGGTCGAGATCGTCATGAATAAGTTGGAAAATTATCCTGGAAGAAAAAATATATATTTGAACTTTATTACATTCCTTCATGAGATTTTGATCCTTAGCTATGATTAATTAATGATGAACATATCAGTTTCGTTTATGATCGATTTCATCACGAGTCTTCTGTTAAACTTGGAGAGTAATTATACATTATTATTGCACAAAGTAGTGTTCAATAGTGTTATAAAACCCCGGATAATTCCAGTAAGATACCTTTAATCATTTCTAAGATACAACAGTTCACATCTTAATCAAACGATTGAACAATATTGCTGATACAAGATTTGAAGAATTTTGCTGTTACACCCTGTATATATATCTCGTTCGATCTAATAATGTTTTCCTTTTCAGATGATAAATTATATAAAAACTGTCCGAATGTTCTTTTTATCCGAGCTCTTTCGGCTATACATTTAGCCATTTTCAAGGATTATATTTCAACTGTTAGAATTAGAAATAGTTTGTTATATGTATGTTTTATAAAATGTTTCTTTTTTTTTTGTTTCAAAACACGGTCAAGATATTGTGTCCATCTTCAAAGTTAATATTATTAAGTGTTGGTTTGTTTGTTTTTATTAATAAGGCTTCCATTATTTTTAGCCTTTCTTACATGTAGATGTTGCTATTATATTAGTGTTGTCGACAAGTATATATATATATATATATATATATATATATATATATATATATATATATATGTATGGGAGATATTATGGGAGATTTGACAGGTAAATCTCGATATCAGGAAATAATATGGAATGTAATGAGAAAATAGCAATAAATCCTATGTAACGCGTTTCTTTCTTCGAAAGGACTTCTTCCGACTATATATATATTTTTTTATCGACAAAACCTTATACATGTCGGGCTACAAAAAGTATTACAACGAAAAGCGGTTACTATTCTTAATAGAGAATTGCTTAAGGTACATACACACACGCGGGCACACACACATACATAAATATGTATGTGTGCGCTTGTATGTGTGCATGTGTGCGCGCGTTTTCGTACCAAACTGAAAGCGAGGCAGATACAAATGGAAGTGCGCGATACCACCTGCTGTCGGAGTCGGATAAATCAGTTATGAAATTTTTTTTTTTTTTGTCTGTTTGGATTTTTTTTATTAAAACAACATTTTAATCACTGCGCAGAAATTAATTTGGACTAATTTTCTCGATTTTGTTGTTTCAACTTGTCTCGAATGAGCACCCTGCGGCTTTCCTCAGGTGTCGGTTGTGTTTCTTTAATAATAAAAAAAAAACAGGCACCAAGAAACGCCCGAGGAGTAACAAGCCGTAATATTGCATCGAAACAAAACAACGAAGACAGGGAAATTAGTTTGAGCAAACTTATATGAATTTTGATATTTATACACTTATTTATTAGTACGGAATTTTTTTAACGGCGCTTTTTACTTAAGCAATGTCGTGCCTGGTCAGTACCTTCACGGGTGACCGCTTGTGAATACCAAATACTGTAGCTTGAATGTAATGGACATTGGCTGATAATTCTTAATCGGAGAGCCACGATCTAATTCCTGTTGGGTTTTTTATATTTACTTACACACAAATATGCTTCAGAAAGGTATGGATCCAAGTCTGGTACCTCCAGCTTAAATTTAATTAATAAGACTTGTATCACTAAATCATTATTATCTAAAAGAATATTTCTTACAATCTAAAAATATTCTCTGGCTTTAAATAACGATGCAACGATGTGATAAACCGTAGAAAACGAATCTCTCTCTCTCTCTCATATATATATATATATATATATATATATATATATATATATATATATATATTGAATTGGACAGAGTCCGACAATTTATTTAAAGACATTTATGATATGTTTATTATACACAGAGCATTTGCTTAAATACTTGTATCTATAAAAAGAACGTTAAACATATCATAAATGTCTTTAAATATATATATATATATATATATATATATATATATATATATATATATATTTATGTATATATATATATGTGTGTGTGTGTATATATATATATATAAATTGCGTATACTTTGGCAGCATGTTTTCATAAAGTCATGTCTCATTGAATAATTTAGACAAGATTTGTCGGCTTATTTTGAGTAGTATCTTTTCATATTCATGGGAAAGCTTCTTAGTGACTTACTAAAAGGAAGAGAGAAAATTACCATGTTAAATCATATTCATTTATACCAAGTACTTTCAACATTAGCACAATGTCATCATTAGGGTATTGTGTTCATCAATTTTCTGAGACAACATTGTTGTTTTCATCTGATTTATATTTTATCTGTGAATGCATTTGACGTATTATTTTTAAATGGCCCCATTTGTGTTATATAATTTTTTATTTAGATTGCTTGAGTTTTCTCCTATGTATTTTTGTGACAATTATTACAGGCAATGGAGTAAGCTTCAACTTCAGGTTTTAGCTTACTGCTTTGTTTAATATTGATTAAACCTTTTATTGTTTTGTATGTAGTAGTAATAAACCTTTTGTCGAGTTTAGAGAGATTCTTTTCGATTGTAGATGTGATGGGAGGTAGGATAATATTTTTTTGTTTCATTGGGTTTTTCAGAAGGGGTCGTTTTTGTTTTTTAAATACATTTAAATTTTGTGGGCCTTCTGTTTCGCATTGAATATAAAATAATTAAGGTACTGGAGAGGTTTGAAAGTGTTTTCAATGAATTTCTCCTCTTCGTATAAATAATCCGGGCTACATATTCTTAAGCTAAATCCGATGATCATTTTATTTTGTTGTTAGGATGATTTATATAAATTTATTAGGTCATTTTTCTTGGTTGACACCGAGTTTCAACTATTGTTAATGCGGTGTAGCTTGATATCTTGGAAGGGTAAGAAATTGTGTTCTTCCTTTTCGTATCTAAATTTCTTTATGTGTTCGACTTTATTTAGTTGATCTACTAGGTCAAGTAAATCAGTGTTACAAGGATAAGAAGAACATTGTCAATATAACGGAAGCATATGAAATTGTTTCGGTAAGTTATTTGGGAAAAGACATTATTCGAGAAATTCTAAGAAGATATATGCTATCATTCCATTGAGAAGCGATCCCATTTTAATACAAATGTTTGTATGTAACAATCATTATCAAATGTGAAGTAGCAATGATTGGTGATAAGACGCCAGATTTTTATTATTTTAGTTGTTGGTAGTGAGAGCTTTATCTTTGATTGTGTTAGATGCTTTTTTAGGAGATTTAGGCATTTTAAACTGGAACGCTGGTGTAGAGGAATTTTATATCTGGTTTGAGCATGCGTTTGTCGCTCATGTACATTTCCCTTGGTTTTTCAACTAAAAGAATTCGTAGTTGTACGAACGTAACACATTCAGTCCGATGAAGTCCTGAAGGACGAAACACGACACTAGTAAACTTTTTAGACTTTTTATTACAATTTACCCAGTATTTCTCTTGATATATAATGAAAATCTCGTTATCTCTCATTATATATATATATATATGTGTGTGTGTGTGTATATATATGTGTGTGTGTGTGTGTGTATATATATGTTTGTGTGTGTGTATATATATGTTTGTGTGTGTGTGTATGTATATGTTTGTGTGTGTGTGTGTGTACATATATATATGTTTGTGTGTGCGTGTATATATATATATATATATATATATATATATGTTTGTGTGTATATATATGTTTGTGTGTATATGTTTGTGTGTATATATATATATATATGTTTGTGTCTATATATATATATGTTTGTGTGTGTGTGTATATATATATATATGTTTGTGTGTGTGTGTATATATATATATATGTTTGTGTGTGTGTATATATATATATATATATGTTTGTGTGTGTGTATATATATATATGTTTGTGTGTGTGTATATATATATATATGTTTGTGTGTGTGTATATATATATATATATATATGTTTGTGTGTGTGTATATATATATATGTTTGTGTGTGTGTGTATATATATATATATATATGTTTGTGTGTGTATATATATATATATATATGTTTGTGTGTGTGTATATATATATATATATGTTTGTGTGTGTGTATATATATATATATATGTTTGTGTGTGTATATATATATATATGTTTGTGTGTGTGTGTGTATATATATATATGTTTGTGTGTGTGTGTATATATATATATATGTTTGTGTGTGTGTATATATATATATATGTTTGTGTGTGTGTATATATATATATATGTTTGTGTGTGTGCATATATATATATATATGTTTGTGTGTGTGTATATATATATATATATATGTTTGTGTGTGTATATATATATATATATGTTTGTGTGTGTATATATATATATATGTTTGTGTGTGTATATATATATATATGTTTGTGTGTGTGTATATATATATATATATATGTTTGTGTGTGTGTATATATATATATATATATGTTTGTGTGTGTGTATATATATATATGTTTGTGTGTGTGTATATATATATATATGTTTGTGTGTGTGTATATATATATATATATGTTTGTGTGTGTGTGTATATATATATATATATGTTTGTGTGTGTGTGTATATATATATATATATATATATATATATATATGTTTGTGTGTGTGTGTATGTATATATATATATATGTTTGTGTGTGTATATATATACATGTGTGTGTATATATAAATATATATATATATATATATATATATATATATATATATAGTGTATCAAAAGTACTTTTACAAACATTGTGTTGGGGTTCCTCACACTGAAACAAGGACAAAAGTTCATATAAACATATGTCCCCAAATCCTTCGTGTTTATTTATTACGTTTAAAAAGTGTTTGGTCTCCTTTCTGCCAGGCAGAAACCTGAAAACTGCCAACACGGTACCCTCAAAATGAAAAGTGGCAGACACTGATCAGTCAGATCAAAAATAATTATGACAGTTAAATTATTACGGCTATACGTAGAAGACAGGAACTTCCATGGTTCTTATTTGATCCAATATTCAGCGTGTACCAGCAAAATTGTCCACATCGTGTAACAGCATAATTGCCCATCCCATAAAATGTTTAATATCTAAAAACCACTAAACTAATTTAGTTTTTTTCTAGGTTTTCAGATAAGACATTTAGCCATCTTGATACCATTTGTCGTAAGAAACACTGAGAAATCGTTTGAGTGATTCAGCTAGAAAGAGGATAAAATCGATTTATGTCACACCACTTGTCTTCTTAATTGAGCAACAATGACAGAAAAACCATCATTCAGGTCTTCAGTAAACGGTACTAGCATTCATAATGTGGCTTTCATCTTCAAATTACATTCAAGAACCTTCAAGTGACCGGGGAATAAGTTTAAAAAGAGGGAACAGTAGAGAGGAAAACTCGAGCAGGAGGTCACAATGGAAAGAGAGTCATTATTTCAAGTTAGAGCTAAAGAGATCAGTTAGAAAAGATCCAAAGCCACGCATAAGACGTTTGGCACATAGCAGACGAGTTTCAGCTTTGATAGTCCAAAGAGCAGTGAAATAAAACTTGAAAATGAAATCGTACGTGAAACATCTGAGTCACCTTTTTACTTCAGGACAGAAAGTTAAAATGTTAGAGAGGGCGAAAATCATCTTGAATAAATTTTCCCTTGAATAATAATTATATATATTTGAACTTTATTTCAGTCATTCATGAGCTTCCGATCCTTAGTTATGATGAATTAATTAATTCATAACACTAATGAATACTGACCCCCGAGCCTGATCGCAGGAGGGTGAATTTGTGAGCCGAGTGTTCACTTACGCCCATGTTATTCAAACCCATGTTACTAGCCACATTTTCCTGTTGCTTCGTTCTTTTATATATATATATATATATATATATATATATATATATATATATATATATATATATATATATATATACACACACACACACACACACACACATATATATATATATATATATATATATATATATATATATATATGTATGTGTGTGTGTTTTAATGCCTATACTCGTTTGGTGTGAAAAACACAGATAATACAATTTGTAAATTAAAAAAATATTGAACAAAACGATGTCAGGGGAAAAAAATTCAATAAAAAAGAAAAGACTAAAAACATCCGTGCTAGTTGAAAATAATCAATCAGCACCGCAAAAGAAAAATAAACACCGACAGAGTAACTTAAGCTAAAACGTAAAAGTGCGCAATACACTGAGTAGAGCAAAAAAAATAAAAAACTTAGTGAGCCAGAACCTACCTACCTAGGTTTCATGATTCACCTAACGGATCATCAGGGTAATACTGGTTAAAGAGGGTTGGCCCAAACGACATTTTATTGGAAAAACAGCCACAAAACAAAAGAACAAGGACAAGGAAAACAAAGATGGTAAGCCAAAAGATATTTCATTGGAAAACCTTGATGATCCGTTAGGTGAAACGTAGTTAGGTAGGATCTGTTTCACTAGGCTTTTTAGTTATATATATTATCATCCACAGAGAGACTGTTTCGATGTAATACAGTACCTCAGTGTGTCTCGAAACCCGACTGATTTGACATCAGTCAAATATTTTACCTCCTGGCCATCGTCGCACGGCCAAAAGGAAGAGAATTTTAACGTTTTACTCTATACGAAATATACCAACGGCTCGGTGAACTCAATTCATACCTGAAGAGTAATGTCCCGCACCTCTTGCAAATGTCTTGATTAGATAAAACTAAAACCATTTTTCAAGCTAATTCCTTACTTTACATATGAACTCATCATCAATAAAAACCCTTTCCTTGACTTTCAATAAGCAGCACTATTAATCAACATACAAAATATCTGCTCGTATTTATGCACTTTTATGAGTATTCAGGAAGCAAAGGTTCATTAAGGCAAATGTTATTGTAGTGATTACTACTGTTTGCCACGCCTACATTTTTCTCAACTGTGATTGGTCAAATAATAAATACTAACTTTCACAGGACAATTTACTGATCGCATTCACCACATTGAATTTTTCCTACTGTTAATTCACAAACATGCTTTTGTTATAAAATCACCGATTGGGTAATTTTTCATCCAATCGGATATTTTTTGTGTTCTCTCGAAATTTCTCCCGCCGTTGTCCTGGGAGCCTACCGATAGTAATATAAACCAGGATTCGTTCCAAAAGTAGACAGTAGAAGCAGAACTCAGTAGGACTCAGCAACTCACACGCGTCTACACAGACTATCCATTCTACTCACTGCGCACACACACACAGAACTTAAATATCATTCACCATCAGTTCTATGTAACAAGTCAAGTTGCAACAGCTCTGTTAGTTATATATAATCCACAACTGAATTACTACATGTTCTTCTGAAAACATCATTCTGTGTAATACAGAACTTTGAACATTCTCATTCAGAAAACTTGTTTTATTACATTTAATCTTTCAGCTAAGAGATAAAGGGAAACTACTTTTCTTTCTTATTGTTTCACACATTACAAAAATGTTTTTGTATTTGTTGATTTTAATATATATTTTATCGTTGAAACAAAAATCGGTTTTCCATTGTTTTTCCTTAATTCAAAAATATATAATTGTTAAATGCTATTCAACACGCAGCCACATCAATCTTTTCAACACAACCAGCATTTACATTATTAAATCAACAGAAAGTTTGTGTTGATTAATTTTACTGATTGACTTTTCCAAATTAGGAATAATTCCTCCCAGGCAAGGAGGAAATTCTATCAGAATTTATCCGAATTCTATTTCAGAAGAAAAGAAATATGGTCCAGGTTTGCGACTTTCTTAAGACATTATCAGGGTAGGTAGAGAAAAACGTTGAGTTTCGTTGAACTAGTGAGTGTTGTGACATCAGCAAAGAGTGTTGTGACGTCATCAGAAATTGTTGTGACGCGACAATTTTCACTTTTTTAATATATTTATTTGAGGAGGCGGGCGCTTAAATTATACTCTAATGTTTTTATTTATTTATTTTTGTCTTTGTTGCATGAGTATTTGTGTATGCGTCTCTACATGAAACATAAGCCCTCAAAATTAATTTGTTTCAGAATCCCTACTTTGGTCAGGCTGAGACATTCTTGGCAACGTATCGTAATGAAATCTTCACAGGGAATTAGAAATTTTCTTATCACCCATTTAATTAAAATCATTTTTGAGAAAACGAAAAAAAAAATTATAGCAATTCCTTTATTTCCCTATATCGACGTTTAATTTTAATTCTAAAGCCAGAAGAATTTTTTTTATAGAAAGATACACAAAAATGTAGTTAAAATGTTCGAGATGCGATTAATACAAAGGTTTTTATTGAGACGATGCTTCAGGTAAGAATGGCTCGATAATGGTTTATTTTTTCATGACTTTTTTTATTTTCGCGAAGTTTTGCAAACACATTAAATTCCATTTACGAAAAGAAAACATTCAGTTATTGAATTACCGCCCAAATGCATAAGTATTCTCGTCAGAGGGAGAGACGGAAAGTGAGAATGTGTGTGTGCGTATATGGGAGATTACGTCTATGACAGGAAGTGCGAAATAGATTGTGTGTGACCTCATGCGAGAGATATATAGAGAGGGCGTGTATGGCCGAGAGAGAATGTCTGTGCCTGTGAGTGCGTGTGTGAAATTGAGTACATGATTACCTTTGTTTGAAATAGAGATTATGTATGTGTCAGAGAGTGTATGTGTGAGAGATATTCTGTGTGAGTGTGTGTGAGAGAGATGGAGAGAGACAGTGTGTGCGACAATGAGAGTGTGCAGGTGTATGCATGTGAGTGCATTTCTTTACGTGCATATGTAAGAGAGACGTAGTGTGCCAGTGTTCGTGTTCGTGTGAATGCGTGACAGCGAGAGTGAATAGGTGTGTATGATTTTATGATAGAGAGAGAGAGAGAAAAGACAACACAAGAAAGAAAGAGACAACAAGACAAGTGAGAGAGAGGACAAGAGAGAGAGAAGACAAAAGAAAGCATGTGTAAGAGACTTAGTGTGTCAGTGTCTGTGTGAGAGTGAATGTGTAACAATGAGAGCGAATGAGAGTGTATAATTTCATGCCAGAGAGAGAGAGAAGACAAGAGAGAAGACAAGAGAGAGAAGACAAGAGAGAGAAAGAAGACAAGAGAGAGAGAGAGAAAGAAGACAAGAGAGAGAAAGAAGACAAGAGAGATAGCTAAGAAAAGATAGAGAAGACAAAAAGAAAGCGTATATATATATATATATATATATATATATATATATATATATGTGTGTGTGTGTGTGTACCTCTTCCTTTGTCTCTCTCTCTGCTATTATATGTGTGCAGCTCCGCATGTAGTGGTTGAGAAAGAAACTCATTTTTAAAGATACGGGATTTAAAACAGAATGTATTTAAGGAATAGATTAAGTAGAAAGAACGAAAAGAAAATTTGGTTAAAACGAAAACATTGTGAAAATAGACATTAACTGAAAGATAACCAGAGGTGAAATAATACCAAGAGCGAAAACGCGGAAGAATATAGATGAGTTCTTCGTGATTATGGTTTTCTTCTTTTCCCATGTGCCGTGTCCATTCGTGACATGGACAGTCGTGGCTATACACCACTCCAGTGTCTTTTGTAACTCTTTGTATGTTTAGTCTTCATGCTATCACTCCTCGTCGCTGTTCTGCTAACCATGTACACAATCTTGTTAGTTAAGTCATTCGCTGCTTTCGTCATTCCTTCTTGACTGTAATATGTGCCGTGAGTATTAAATTCTCCAAGCCATCTTTCCTCATTGTGTACCCTAGAAATATTAATTGTCAGTTTATGATTTTAAATAACTTTTTGTTTCAATTTTCCATAAACTTTTTGTCATTGCTCACATTCAGATGAATCTTGGGAAAGGATTATGTGAAAAGTGAATTTTGGTTGTGTCAAATAAATTACGCTTTAACAAAAGTCTCAAACAGAAAATATTTGTTTTATATCTGTTTTAGCAGATTAGCGGGTATCTGTTTTTATATCTGTTGTGGCAGAAGTGACTTTGGTTGTGTCAAATAAATCACGCTTTAACAAAAAATCTGAAACAGAACATATTTGTTTTATATCTGTTTTAGCAGATTAGCGGGTATCTGTTTTTATATCTGTTTTGGCAGAAGTGAATTTGTCTAAAATAAATTAGGCTTTAAGAAAACATCTGAAACAGAACATATCTGTTTTAGCAGATTAGCGGGTATCTGTTTTATATCTGTTTTGACAGAAGTGACATTGGTTGTGTCAAATAAATGACGCTTTAACAAAAAATCTGAAACAGATTTTGGCAGATATCCGGTTAAACAAACAGCAGGTGTAATATATATGAGTTTTAATGAATTCCTATTTTATGATTGGTTGGTTCGTTAAATTAAAGACAAGCATGATAGATACAGATGAGTCTACTTTAGACTACAATCAAAACGATAAATACTGGTCGCGTTTAAAAGCGACTATGTAAGTCTCCGCTCAGGAAGTGGCTACTTTTAGTGAAAGAATTTTACTCCTCTGCAAGGGCATTTCTTACAGAGGAGTAAGATCACTCCACTGAAATGAGTAACATTCAGTAGATTCTACAATACACCGCCCGGGTAACTATTTTAAGAGGAATCTGTTTTAATAGGTATCTAATTTAACACAAGAGATATTTTAAGACAAAAAATACCGTTTTTAAAAGTTGTGTTTTAATATAATTAAATTTTAATCGATATGTGTTTTAACCGATAACGTATCTTCTTTAATAGATATCATTAGTCGATACCTTTTTAAATCAGGATTCGCGAGGAAGGCCATATTTTTGCGGTTTATCAAACAAATGTATATCAAACAAGCAAATTATAAAGAAGTATGTTGACATTATAAAAGTGTTTAAATAATGACAGTCTTTTGAAAATAGAGAAACATAATCAATTTAAATGTCTTTCAAGACATCAAAGTCTAACTCATCAGATCCTCAGGGTAAACGCTCAATTAAATTATAAATAAAAGTTTTCTTCACTGACTACTGAAATATATATATATATATATACACACACATACATACATACGTGTGTATATATATATATATATATATATATATATAGATATATATATATACGTGTATATATATACATATATATATATATATATTTATATATATACATACATACGTGTATATATATATATATATATATATATATATACATACATATATATATATATATATATATTTATACATACATACATACATTTATTTATATATATATATATACATATATATATTTATACATACATACATACATTTATTTATTTATATATATATATATAGATATATATATATACATATATATATATTTATACATACATACATACATACATTTATTTATTTATATATATATATATAGATATATATATATACATATATATATATTTATACATACATACATACATACATTTATTTATTTATATATATATATATACATATATATATATACATATATATATATTTATACATACATACATACATACATTTATTTATATATATATATATATATTTCTTTTAATTTTTATTTTAGGTTTGCAGCTTAATTTCTTAGTTAGGAGAAGAGTTTCGTGTCCCCCCGGCATCAAATAGATTAATGGTATATAGTAAACATTTTGAACATATACAGCTCGCTATTAATCACGGATATCTTCATGAGTGTTTACTCTATCTACTCCCAGCTGCTGATTTTCTATTATATAAAATTTAATTATGAATTCAATGTTTGGCAAAAAGTGATACTCGTCAAAGAATTACGGCTAAATTAAGAGAGCACAATAAAATTTATCTAAAACAAAAAGGTAGGCCAAATTAAGATATAATATATTCGAAACATTGACCTTTATATATATAAAGGGAACACATCCTTTTGTATATAAACCCAGTGGATTCTAGTAATATAAAATATTAAAACTCATTCACAAAAAGAGCCCTATATATTTGTTATTACAGAGGAAATAATTAGTAAAAAATAAATTCCAAAATTGCCTAATATGGGGAATAGGCTAATTTCAACTGACGAAATTTGTCACTCTTACTCAACCCCGGTATAGACTATCATGTAGTCATAACTGCAAAAAAATAAAAATAAATAAATAACCGTGCAAAAACTAATTTATCCATTTCAATATTTCATTCAAACGAAAAGCAGCGGACATGGAAATAGGGAAGGTCTTGATCTTAAAGGGAAGACGTTATAGAATTAAACCCGGATGTTAACTTTATGACATTAAATTGGGGTTATATGAAGAATGAAATGATGATTTGAAACTAAGAGAGGAACAAAAAGATTTTTCAAAAACAAATTAAATTATATAGATAAAGTTATGTTTAAAACTACAAACCTTACTTAAAAATACTCTTCCAAAGGCAAGTTATATTTAAAGATAAAATATATTTAAATAAATTAAAAATAAGCATATTTTGTTAATTTATATTAAAATTAAGTAAAATTATATCTTCTATAAAATGAATAGGTTATATTAAAGACAAAATATTTAAAACTAAAAATATATTTTTTGTTCTTCTCTGAGTTTCAAATGTGGTAAGATGGTCTGTAATGATAACGCAGTTCATTCTAATAACTTCCGTCTGCAGAAGCAATATTCCTGCTTTTTTTTTATTCACACATACATAATATGATCGCTTCCTGGTGGTGTCTAGATTTATCCCGTGTGCGGTTTTTTGCGATCAATTTCAGCCTTACTTCTCTTTGCTTCCTTGCGTTTCTAAAAACGTGTCTTGACGGGCGTTCTTGGTTGCTGATTTTCCGCCCTCGCTCTATCTCTAAGATACACTGCACTGTATAGTCAATGCTGAGTGTCTCCTCAAAGTACGTGTTTGATTTCTTCTTAGTTGGTTAGCTCTTTCGGGTCATGTATACGATTCTGTTGGAATATTCACGCCAATATGATCCACATGTCTTTTCCATACACGCCCATCCGTTCTAGAATAGTCCTTTGTCGAAATTGCTCCTCTAGAACTTCAGAGATCCATTTTGGTTTCCCTTGAAAGTTCATAACGTTAACAGCATCTTCCAAGTAGAATCTGTTGTTGTGTCGCATCCACATTTTAATGTCGTCCATTTTACTGGTGACTTTGACGGATAAGTCCGGATACACCAAGTCAAGCCGAGATCTGGGCCGTCGACCAATTAACAACATTTGCTGGTGACTGATCAGTTGTTGTTTGTGGAAAAAAACTATAGCGAGCTACAACACTCAGTAGTTGAGTTTCGAGATCAGCGCGAACTTTTTTTAAATCCACTCTGTATGCATTGCACGGTACGTTCAGGGAGTCAATTCAATGATGGGCGCTATGGCAAACATCCAACGTTGCTTAATGCCATTTAAGGTGTAGAATTTGGAAACTTTTTCTCTAAGAAAACTGCGGGAATTATCCGAGCAAATCACATGAGGGCTCCCATGTGTGGCAAATGTGTGCCGCAACATCCGTTCTGTTACTCTTGGGGATGAAACGACACATGCATCTATATATTTACTATGTGCATCCACTATCAAATGAATCCACTTTCAATTGATCCATAATATATATCCACTCACGATCATGCCTTTATGGGTGTAACGTGTTCGTTTGATGCATAGTAGCCTTATCCTGGCACATACCACAACTTCTTACACACAGTTCAATTTCTGAATCAAAATTGCACCACCTGATATGACAAAGAACAAGGGACTTCTTCCGGGAAATACCTTGGTGACTTTCATGTAAATCTTTAAGCAAGGTAGCTCGACACTTTGCAGGGATAACCACTTGTAATACTCATAAAACACAAACCAATTTTACTGATAACTCCTCCTTCCTGTTTGTGTATGGTCGAACATCCTGAGATTCATTGTACGACCACCCCAGTATGATTCACTGAAGCATTTGAGGTAACACGGGATCCCTGTATTATGCAAAGCAACAGTTTTCGCCGTAACATGAGTTGAATCTAAAGGTGTCATTAAGAGTAACAATTCCCCCGGACAAGCTAATGATGTAAAATTGTCTTCCACGGGTACTCAATTTAGTCCATTTGCATTGGAAATCTGTGAACCGGGTTTTTATACAAGCTGATAGTGGTAGTTTGAGAGTACCAATGCCCAACGCTGTACTCTCACACTTACTGTATGTGATATTTCCCAGGCAAGGATTTATGAGTAGTCATGATTGTAACCTCCCGGCCGTAAAGGCATTGATGGAATTTGCTTAATCCAAAATTTACTGTTAGTCCTTCACATTCTGTCTCTGAGTAATTCTGTTCTGCTTCTGATAATGTTCTCGAGGCAAAGAAAATTGGCTTTTTCTTTCCATCCACCATATGTGACAAGACTGCATATACACCAACTGGGGATTCATCCACGGTCATTATAATTTTAAATTTAGCGTTGTAATGAACTAATATATCAGCTGACATTAATAATCTTTTCGCGTTTTCAAATACAAATCTTTCAGCTATTTTCCTATTTCTATGGGCCAACTTTTTTAATAACGCATAGAGTAGACTTAAAACAATGCTGATATTATTTAAATACCGGCGGTAATAATTTAAAAATCTATATAATTGCACAGTTCCAATATATGTTTTGGTGTCGGCCTTCTTTGGATAGATATTAACCTTATCCTGGGTTGGATGAATTCCTTTGGAGTCAATCCTGTGACCCAGATACCAATTGACGACTTCCCGAACCCACATTTCTCATTTCAGGGCGGAGGCCCGCATCTCGTAGTCTTTTTAACGTTAAACGCAGATTTTAGTTATGTCCTTTCATTAAAATGTCGTCGATATACTCAGCGGTCATTGGCATACCTTGAATTGGCTGGTCTAGAATGCGTTGAAAAGTCCCTTTGAAAAAGGCAATTCCAAAACGCAATCTGTTTTACCCGAAAAAATCATTATGACTATTTATAGAAGTTAGTTCTTGTGACTCTTTCTCCAAAGGAATCTGTAAATATTCGCCACTCAAATCCAATCTCTTAAAACAATGTGCGCCCGAGACTTTGAAATACAAGTCGCCTATATTTGGAATAGGGTATTTGTCTGTCTGTAAGGCGGGGTTTACTGTCTGTTTAAAATCGCCACAAATTCTAATTTGACCATTTTTCTTTAACACTGGAACAATGGGGGAGACCCATTTAGAATAATAACTGGTTTGACAACAGAAGTATTAACCATACGATCCAGTACGACCTATTCTTGGAGTGTTAACGGTACTGATCGAGCTTTCAATAAACGAGGGTTCCTGTTAGGTTGGTTGTAGCTTCGCTGTTGCGTTTTTCAAAGTGCCCAAGCCTGATTCAAAAAGCTCATAAAATTCTCGCTCAAAGTCGGTCAACGTAATTTGGTTACAAGTAGTCAATAAATTAATTGGTAATATTTCTAACAAATCCCGTCCAATAAGTTTGGGTCCAGATTTGATTACAACCAACACTCTTAAATTATACGGGCTGGTCCGAAAATTTTGGCACCCTTACATAATATAATTTTCTATTTCAACGCTCTGTTGGGTATTATCAAGAAAAGAGTTCCACATGAAAGATAGCAGATTACCCATCAGTCGAAGGACCCCGTTCGGAAACCCAGTGCAAAAATCAACAAAGTGCAGCTTCGTAAAATATCACGCAGGAGATTGCGCCGCATCATTTTTGCCACGAAATGATGTATGACAGCGTCAAAGAAAATGAATAAATTGAAGCCAGGACATGTGTTTTGTATTACTGTATGTTCTTCTATTTTCCCCATTATTTTATGGTAGGGGGTGACAGAAGTTTCGAACCACATTGTTGGTTTTCCTCTGGTGTTTCACAGTTAGGCTGGCAACTCCCCTAGTCTCAATAATATGCCTGGAATAAGTACGCAATTTTTGTATTAAACCTTTAGTAAACACTGCATTATGTATCTCATTGAATTACTTCTCGCTGAATAGAGAAGATGAACACCCGGTGTTGATTTCCATTTCATAACTGATCCCATTTAATTAGAGTTTACACGTGTTAGATTAAGGTGCGTTCGAATTAACTCTATATAATGATTTATCCGGTGTGTTTTGTTCTTGCATGTAGAAAGACTGCTTTGTTCGTTGTTTGTTTTTGCATTGTCTTGAAAAATGCTTATTTTGAAAATTAAAACAAATTTGTCCCAGGCTGGACACTGTATGCGCTTTTCATGCCATTCTCTCCCACCTCCAAAAGAAACATTTTCCTCTTTTGAAATTTCGTAGGACTCTAAGTGGTCATAGACATTTTGTGTATATCGTTCATACTTCTTTTGTTAATGTTTGCTACGTCAGTAACCGCCAATTCTATAGCCTGGGCCAATTTAAAAGCATTTCCAAGTGACATTTCCTCAGATAACAGTCTTTTTTAATGGTCTCAATATCTAAATCTACATACAAATTTGCCCCTTAATACTCTTTCTAAAAACATTCCAAATTCACACGTGGACGACAAAATGTTAAAGGCAAATAAAGAAATTTGAAACATATTCACCCGTGCCTCTTATTTGGCACCATAGAGCCGGTGGCTTTCTGCGATGAAAAGGTGTTTGGTCTTGACATGTTCCAGCAAGAAAATGCTTAATTTCATCAATAGTTTCATCACTTGGCTTCTGTGGTGCTTATAAATCCTCCAAGACTCTGTACGCCTTTTCACCTATGGTGCTGAGTAAGATAGCTTTACATTTTATCTCTGTTTGCTGACCCGGAACTATGTCGTTCGCTAAGGAAAACTGTTCCAAACGGTCAAGGTACGACGAAATATATCCAGATTCAATGCAGAATTCTTCTAAACGTCCTAGTGTTGATATATTTGCCTAAAAGATCTCTCCGCCTTGCACAAATTGTCACTTGTTAAGAGGGTCTGTAAAATACCGACAAAGAAGTTTCATCTGAGGAATTCAGTCTGCAAAAATGATACTCCTGCTTTTTTATTCAGACATAAACAGTATGGTTGACAAGGTACTTCAGTGTCTGAACAATAACTGAAATGGTGCTTCCATTTCTTTAGTTACACACACACAAATACACACACACATACACACACAGATAGATAGATAGATAGATAGATAGATAGATAGATAGATAGATTTAGAATTGCTGTGTTTTGCTGGAAGAGCATTTTCAGATTTTATATAATAGACATTTTGAGGGTCGCTGGCGGATTATGGGAAGTGAGGGAAGATGAATTTAAAATAATAAATAGGAAAACAAAATGTTATATAAAGTGTATGCCTGAAACGAAATACCTGGGAGGGGCTGGTTTCTCCTCCTGCTACTTCCCTCCACCCACTCAGGAGTTGTAATATGGCCTGAAGATCGCTTGAGATGGGAAACTAACAGACACCGGGCAAGGTTGCTTCCTATATCAACAGTGCCTCTCTTTCTCTTCTTTGTATACACACACATTCCAACAAACATACACACGCACGCACTCACACATAAGCACACACACACACACACATAACTACAACAGATGCTTGGAACACAATAACGTTGTTGGAATGAAAAAGTATTAATCGACAACGGATAGATTTTCTTGCATAGTTTTCACTGTCCATTATGCGTTTTTACCAGGGATGGAAAATCGGATACGTCCCATGCTCATAAACTTTATTTGTCACTCGAATCACTATCGCATTATTCAGTGTCTAGCTGTGCTCCTATCCACTGTTTTGTCTCCGTTAACGCCCAATAAGTGTTGATATGAGATATGACAAAAGCATAATCGCATGCATTATCGAAAAGTCTCCATCGGGAGGGTGTGAGTGCATTTTTTTTTTTAAATGAGAAAAATATCGGGGGAAAAAAATGCAAATAATATATTATCTCCATTGTCGCCTATCATCGAAAAAAGATTTTTTTTAGAATCTTCTTTAAACCCTCTTATTAAGATATATGCGCTTATTTCAAAAAGGAAAAACAATATAATACAAAAAGGGTTATGTCAACTTTCGCCTTTTTAGCAGCACATCTAAAATGTTGTGCCTTTTGATCTTCCATAGAGAGATAAAAGATTAGTTTGAAAACACAAAGAAGGGTATAAAGTAGAAAACAGTGGCAGAAATAAAGAAAACCAAAATTTAAATAAAAAGAAACAGGGAACACAAAAGAAAATAGATGTGTTTGTTGTCTGTTGTTGTTTCTTCTTCTTCTTCTACTTCTTCTTCTTTTACTTCTTCTTCTTCTTCTATGTGCCGTTTCCTATCGGGATATTGGCGATCGTGGATGTTCACACCTTCCTGTCCTGTCTTCATGCTGTCCCTCCTAGTCCCTGTCCTGCCATCTATTTACACAAGCTTGTTAAATAGGTTATTATCTGTTTTCCTCTGTCTCTCTTGCCTTTAATATATGCGGTGAGTGTCAATTTCTTCAAGACTTATTTCTTCATTATGCACCCTCAAAATATCATTTGCCTCTGTAGGAAAATAGTTGTTTTCCCTTGGGTTGAACACAGATGAGTTCACCCCCTTTAAAGAGGAGAATTCTTCTTCCCTTTTTTTGCTTCCGTTTAGAGAACGGTTAATACCATCTTAACCACCAGGGCGTCCACACGCGTGGAAAATGGACCACACGTAAAAAGCCTAACGTTGAATGAAAATTAATTTGATTCATTTTGCTAAGGACGGTCAAAGAACAAAGACTGGTATGTTTGTTTCTTTGTTCGTTTTTCTGTCAAACATTCTCGTGCTTTGTGCTGTGTGAAAAATCATTTGTTTTGGAACATGTGTAAATCTTCTTAAAATGTGTATGTAGGTTGTAATTGTATTATCCTGTGTATGTAAATTGTATTTGCTTTATCAAATGTTTTGTTTCTTACGGGCGTGTATCTCGTCTTTCCGTATTCATACTCAGTGTTGATGTGTTAATGGCTACACCAATGCTAATATTAGTACTTGGTGTACAGGAAAGCATTATTCTTCCTAGCACTAAATAGCCGGTAAATTATGACTGGATTATAAACGATAGTAATACCTCTTTTTATTTTTATTTTCCTTAAAACATTCATATTACTCAAATGTTCAGTCTATGGTATTCTCAGCATCCTTCTGCAGAACATCATTTCAGTTACCTCAATCCACTTCTTCACAGCAAGATAGAACGACTTATACTGCATAACATTTCAACACTCCTTTCAGTGTTTCTAAAAAACCTTCCTGATATTTTTTTTTATCGATAGACTATGTAAAACATTTTTAAAAGAACTTATGAGAAGTTAGGACAGAAACACAAACAACAAAGACATCAGTATCAGTATTAATCTCAATACAAACACGATAGATATCATAAAAAACAAATATCTTTAACAGCTAAATATATCCTCGAATCTTAAAGGAGAAACTGCCACCTAAGGGTGTAATTAGTCATTGATTCAATTCAGCCTTACTATGCTTGTATATGTGGACAGTTAAGTGCTGCTGTAGGTAGAGTAATCGAAAGGTTTCTGAACATGATTTGCTATTAAAAGAAGACGTTTTTGGCTTGAGGATATTATATATTTTAGCCGATATAATTATAATTTTGTGTAATTACATAAACTTGGGATAATCACACTTCGTTCCATATTTCAAGACAATCGTGATACAGATGATGATCTTTCCTTAATTTGTTTTAATAACGTCTAATTTTAATACACGGAATCGTTAGTTCTTCCATATATCTATACATATATACATGTACGCGCATGCGTGTATCCTAAACCTGTTTTGTGATTGAGAGAACAGTGTTCAATACTAGATTATAAAAAAAAATAATAAAGCCTATACATTATTTACATGAGTAAAGCCGATATAACTATTAGGCCTTTTACCGAATTAAGTTAAACCTGGTATACATACATACATATATATATATATATATATATATATGGGGAGCGCGAATTTGTAAACAGTGATTGTTACTGCTGATAATGCAAAGCTTTTCTATGAAGTTATCCCTCTGAGTCACTGGCGTGTTTATTCGAAAATAAATACGTAAAAATTCACCTTCCTCCGATATCTTAGGGGAAAAATCTCCAACTGATGCCACACCAGTCAGGTTTTGATCCTGCCTTGGGGCGATTGAATTTCTAGCCACACTGATGAGCTGTGATACAGTGGAACTGTCTGTGGATAACACACACACACACACTCTCTCTCTCTCTCCATATATATATATATATATATATATATATATATATACATTACGCGAATCATTCATACGTAAACTATGTAAATGTAAATTGAACCTGCAGCACATAATTGATATATATATATATATATATATATATATATATATATATATATATATATATATATATATATATGAGAGAGAGAGAGATTTAGTTGCATTGATGTGAGTTTGTGACCCTGGGTTTCACGCTTTTGCGATCGTCGGATGTTTGTCTGACGATCGCAAAAGCGTGAAACCCAGGGCCACAAACTCACATCAATCCAACTACACGTGTTAGCTCTATCTCTGATATCGAGCGCTTTCCAATAAGTAACGCGCATATAATATATAAATAATATATATAATATATTGCACACACACATATATATATTTATATAGAGACACTTTTCATATATATATATATATATATGTGTGTATTAATCTGTTCACACAGTGCAATGCGATAATGGCACTAAAATGGAAGCGGTTACTGAGTGTCAAAGAAAATGAGAAAGGTGTGAGTGAGACGAACGAAAAATAAAAGAAGAGTTTCCAGGAAGACAGAAGATAGCGACTGATGTTGCACTGAAAGTTTTGATAATCGTAAGCGACAAGAAGCTGGAAAGAGAGTTCAATAGATAAGAAATGCGGGGAAAGAATCTATTCGAATAAAAATTATGGCTACATTTAGCTATTTCAATAATAAATTGATGAGACCTAGTTGACTATTTAGATCTATGGTTATTCATATAGTTGATGTTCCAAGAAGAAGAGCACACCAAAGCAATTGCCATGAAAATATATACGGAAAAGACAGAGGGAAACCAGATTACGCTTGTGGGCAAAGTGACTGAAGCAGAGATGCCAGATAAGAACCAATAACATTTCAGATTCTTGTTTGGATTTTGTCAAGAATCTCGAGATATATGGCAAGAGGTTCAGACCATATAAAGCAGTAATATTCAACGCATAGTTGAATGGCAGATTTATATAGATAAAAGGATGTTAGATTTATAAAGATAGTCGAGTGGTAGATTTATAAAGATAGTCGAGTAGTAGATTTATAAAGATAGTCGAATTGTAGATTTATAAAGATAGTCGAGTGGTAGATTTATAAAGATAGTCGAATGGTAGATTTCTAAAAAAATGGTCGAATGGTAGATTTATAAAGATAGTCGAATGGTAAATTTATGAAGATGGGAGGATGGCAGATTTATAAAGCTAAGAGGGTGGCAGATTTATGAATATAGTCGAATGGTAGATTTATGAAGATAGTCAGATTTTTATTTTAATCATTTCACTCCATGCAAGATGACAGTGCCACTAAAATGCAACCCTGAGGACGAAAGAAAAGGAGAAAGACGTTAGTGAGGCGAAAGGGCATTAATAGAACAGTATTCAGGACGTCAGAAGATAGCGATTGATGTTGTATTTGAATTTTGGAAGATCGTAGGTGACAGTCAGGAGAAGCCAAAAGAGATTTACACAGACAAGAATGGCGAGAATTAGAAATGATAGAATTTAAGGTTGTATCGAGCTATTTCAACAGTAAAATGAAGGAATCTAGTAGACAAATTAGTAGTATGCTTAAATTAATTCGGTAGGAGTACTCATCATAACAATTCTCATATGCCATACAACAGTGTAGAATTTTAATACTGTCCATAACTGTAGCCTTCAACAGATCAGCATAAACTGATGCCGGTTTTTAATCATTTACCCCAAAGAAAACAATAAAGCCACTAAGGCGCAATGGGTTATTGAGTATGAAAAAGTATGAGAAAAAGTAAACATTATTAATGAGAGAGAAGAATAAAAGAAAAAGAATTACAAAGACAAAAGATAACGATTAACATTGAATATAAATTATTGAGGATCGAAGCTGACTGGAAAGCAAGAAGCTGGAGGGAGTTCCACGAGCATGAAATGCGAGAATAGAAATTGTTACTATAGAACTTACGGATACATCTAGCCATTTCAACTGTAAAATGATGAGACCTTGCCGCCAATCTAGTACTGCACTTAAATTCATAAAGTCTAGGTACCATAGAGAGAGGAAAACTTATCAGAACAATTGACAGTATTTATAGAAAATGCACAGGGAAACGACATTACGGCGGTGGGAAAGAGACTGATGCCGAGATGCCAAGTCAGGACCAATAAAAGTGAAGATTATTCTTTTGTATTTTATCTAAAGTCTCAAAATACATAGCAGAAGCGCAAGAACGGATGTTGCAGTAATATTCAGCTCAGGGACGAATGTTAGACTTAACGGGGTTTAAGTTGAATTAGGTCGAGAAAAACTCTAGCACGAGATGGTGAGCCAACGTGCCTAGCAGCAAACCTTAGCAATTGATTCAATATAATCTTTCCACTCAAAGCGCAACGAATCACTCTCTTGTAAGTTAGCATCATGCCTTGCTGATGGAAGGCCAAACTGGTTCTCCCAGACGATTAAAAGAGAACAGTTCTCTTTTTGAGGCGTTAAAATTAACATGACATTTCTTGCCCCAGTTAACAACAGATTGTATGTCATGTTTTTAGATCAGCTGACAATTTGACATTGTAGAATCGATCAGACGTACTATTAAGACAGGAGTACATAGCTGTGACATTAGCATAGATACCACGTTGAGAACGGATGACACCAGAAATGTCGTTGATGACAATTAGGAACAAAGTAGGTCCAAGAATAAAGCCCTTGTTGACACCTGCATTTATGCAAAAAAAAAGTCTCAGTGGCCGTTGAAGGCAACATTTATTTCGCGATTTGATAAGCAAAGAAAGAATCAGTTCAGAAATTCGTGCAGAAATGCCATAACTTTTCAACTCGTAAAGAAAACCGGCATACCACACACTCTCAAACGCCTTCGAAATATCTAAAGCAACAAACCGAGCTTTATCGTCCTTATCTACAGCTTTATAGACGCTTTCATCAATAATCCTTAATACATCAGCAGTTGACCTAGAAAAGCAAAAGCCATATTGCTTAACTGAAAAAATACCCTGATGCTTAACCAATTAAGAATTGCTTAGAGCCTCTAGTACGTTGTCAAAAATACGTAAAGGACTAATAGGCCGGTAGTTAGAAGGAACAGACTAGAACTACAGCAGAGGATTTCTAATAAGCAGGAAGGTAAGAAGCTGCAATGTATTTATTGTAGAATTTATAGAGAACGGGAGCCAGTTCAGAACATTTCTTTAGAATTATTGCAGGGATAACATCAACTCCCCATGGTTTTGGGTGATCCAGTCTAGAGATGATAGCAGAATAGAGTTATATATATATAACACTCAATAGTGTCTCAATAAGAATTTGTGAACATGGCATGCAAAAAAAGGTTACAAGACTGTAGCTGTACCGTTGGTCAGATTTTTAAATATCTCCCTCTCGCTATATATATATACATACATACATACATATATATATATATATATATATATATATATATATATATATATATATATATATTTGCACACAAAGACACACGTGTGTGTGTGAATTGAGCTCTCCGGATCACTTGTGTGTTTCGTATTGAAAACGTTAAAATTTCCATTTCTCTTTGCCGTGCGACGATAGCCTAGGACTTGAAGTAACCGGACGTCTAGCCACACTGAAGAGCTGTGATACAGCGACACATTCTGTATGTGGGTGACTATATATATATATATATATATATATATATATATTACAAAGGGATCTTAATCCAAATCAATTGAAAAAAGAAACATCTACCTATAATTGCAGAGCAGGATTTGATTGTCCAGTAGGAGGAATATGCATGCCAGAAGACGTGATATACAAAGCTACAATTTCCCCCAAGGAAAATATAAAATAAAAAAGATATATATAGGAATATCTTCGAGAAATTGGAAACAGCGTTTTTACAACCATCGCCAGTGCTTCACAAATGAATCTAAAAAACACCAAACAGCATTATCAAAAAACTTTTGGGATTTATTGGAGAATGGCTTCAACCCACAAGTGAAATGGAGAATCGTCTCTAGGGTTCGAACTTCAATAAATTTCAGAGACCGATCGTTCAGTTGGAAAGGTTGAATTTACATTTGATACGCCATGAGCAGTTATAAATGTACGTGAGAGATTCATGGAAAATTGAAGTTTATAAGCAGTAAATTCGACCTTGCCAACCGAACGATCCTCAGTGGCCGAAATGGTTAATGCACGTCAGGCTATATGACGGTTCCGTATAGGATACAGGTTTGAATCCTTTCGGAGGACGAATATTTTCTATGAAAATTTCTCGGACATGCAGGCCGGTAAATGTTATTTAATACTGTTTATTATAAACGGAGCATTTACTTAAATACTTGTATCTATAAAAAGAATGTTAAACATAAACATGCCTTTAAATAATTGTCGGAATTTGTCCATTTCATAATATATATATATATATATATATATATATATATATATATATATATATATGTATATATATGAACCAGATTTTAATTCAATATAGAATTTTTTTCATTGAAGATTTAACTTTTGCACGGTTTATTAAATTTTGTATAATCGTTATTTTTATTAGATTAATTAAAAAAACAAAATAAATTCTCATTAATAACGACTTTTCTAGTTACATTGTTGATGAAAACATTTGATGAGAAATTAGAAGTATTAACACAAATAATACAGAACAAAATACTTCCTCAAATAACCCTAGATATACCAACCTACTATACCACAATCAAATACACTGTAACTACAAACAATATAAAAAACAAAACTCATAGGTACTAATATCTCCCCCACTGATGCCAGTAAAAAATAAAACTACTTATATATTATACTAATTTAAATACAATCCGCAATAACTCTTCTCCGTCAACTAATGTTTTGCAAAATACCAACATTGTATAGCAATTTAAATGTCCTTTGGGAGATTGTATCTCTGATAAAAAGTTACATTATCGAGGAGGCTTGCATTTCACATAGAAGGTTCAAGTTTCATAGCTCAGCATTTAATGGAACATTCCTACCTACATTCACGATTTCGAGAACTATTAATTGGCAATAAAAGTATAGCCCACCACATAAATAAATAAAAATCATCAAATTCTTGAAGCTGTGTACATAAGAAAATTAAAACCAACATTAAATAAGATTAATAATGACTATAGCAACAATGTTTTATAATGTCTATAACAGCAAGATTTTAAAATACCCAAATTGTCATTTTTACTTAAATTGTAAATTTAAAAAAAAAATTGCATATATAAAGTTACCTCCCTTGATAACGTTACTTTTTGACTCAATACAGAGCGTTTCATGCGCATTCACAAAACAATAATAATTCACAACTATCTATTACATTGTTTATTGTCTTATCAATTCACCACTGAAGATGATCTAGGATGAGATTAAAAGTACTTGGGAAAAATAAAAGGAATGATAAAAACTACGCTAGCGGACAGCAGATAGCATACACGGAAAATAAATTACAAAATCTCCTACAGAAGGTAGCGACAAAGAGTGAGAAAAAAGGACTAAGTATAAACTTTCGAGAAAACAGAGTGCATGGACGTCAGTAAGAGGATGAGCCCGAAATGCGATTTGAAGGTCGGGGACACTAGAATCAAGCAGACGCGGAAGTTTAAGCATCGGGGAAGCGTCTTGACAGAGGACGGTGAATGCGACACTGTGATCCGTAGACGTGCTGGGATGGCCCAGGACGCATTCCAAAAGCTGGGCAGAGTATTGCGAAACAGGAGAATTTCTTTGGTAATAAACAAAAGAATACGGTGCTCTTACGTGACATCTGTCCTTCTTTACGGCAGCGAATGTGTGACGATTTCGTCAAAGATGAAAAAGCGACGGAGATATGGCTCTACAGTAAGATTCTGAGGATACCGAGCGTGTGAATAATGATGAGGTCTTAAAGAGGTTGCAAACAAAGAAGAGGCTTATACTTAATATCCGGAAGAGGCCGCTGAAGTGTCTGGGACGTATAATGAGGAAGGAGGGCCTGGAGAATCTGATACTCACAGGTCGAATAGAGGGAAAGAGAGACAAGGGAAAACAACGCGTGACATACCTGGCGGACTTAAGCAAGTGAATGACAGAACGTGGTCTGGGGGAGGAAGCAAAGGGAAGGAACTTGTTGAGAACTGCAAAGGATAGATGGAGGTGGAGACCCTTGATCGTCTACGTCCTGAAAGGACATAGCACATAAAAGGAAAAGAAAAACTACGCCGCTTTCCTCAATGTGTTTAATGGCAACATTTAAGAAGTTGATCCATGAAGATGAAAGGATTAAAATGAAAAATTTAGTTTTTCTTTTTCATTAAACACATTCCTCAACGTGTTTAATGGCAACATTTAAGAAGTTGATCCATGAAGACGAAAGGATTAAAATGAAAAATTTAGTTTTTCTTTTTCATTAAACACATTCCTCAACGTGTTTAATGGCAACATTTAAGAAGTTGATCCATGAAGACGAAAGGATTAAAATGAAAAATTTAGTTTTTCTTTTTCATTAAACAGATTCCTCAATGTGTTTAATGGCAACATTTAAGAAGTTGATCCATGAAGACGAAAGGATTAAAATGAAAAATTTAGTTTTTCTTTTTCATTAAACACATTCCTCAATGTGTTTAATGGCAACATTTAAGAAGTTGATCCATGAAGACGAAAGGATTAAAATGAAAAATTTAGTTTTTCTTTTTCATTAAACACATTCCTCGATGTGTTTAATGGCAACATTTAAGAAGTTGACCCATGAAGACGAAAGGATTAAAATGAAAAATTTAGTTTTTATTTTTCATTAAACACATTCCTCAACGTGTTTAATGGCAACATTTAAGAAGTTGATCCATGAAGACGAAAGGATTAAAATGAAAAATTTAGTTTTTCTTTTTCATTAAACACATTCCTCAATGTGTTTAATGGCAACATTTAAGAAGTTGATCCATGAAGACGAAAGGATTAAAATGAAAAATTTGGTTTTTCTTTTTCATTAAACACATTCCTCAATGTGTTTAATGGCAACATTTAAGAAGTTGATCCATGAAGACGAAAGGATTAAAATGAAAAATAAATAGACATATGTCGAGATTATTCCACCAAACCTGCTTGAATGATGATATGCTGCCCAAATATACATGCACTCAAAAGTACATAAATATTTACAGATATTTGTAGATATATACCTACCTCCCTCACTTTCTATCCGAATCTGTCTCCGTCTCTTTTCAGTCCATATACACCAGCATACACACACGTTATCACATGCTCGTACATAGAACGGTCGGTGCAGTTGGTTTATTTAAAAACGATAGCGCACATGTGAATCTGCGCATGCGCGTATGTACTTTTGTTAGGCTAATTTCGCCAGGTTTATCTGGAATTAGTTTTTTTTTTATCTTATAGCTTATAACAGAAACGCTTTCTTCAAAAGTCCCTCCTTTACTTCTACCAGATTAAATGCTCAATGCACGCCACGCGTTCTACGCGAGCGTAATTAGTTTTTTTGCCTTTTATGTTATTTTACTTTTTTAACGCCATTGCCTTGCTCGGTATTACAGCTACGCAGAGGCAAAATTTGCAAACATGACTGGAAAATAATTTTAACAACAGCTATTCGTTTCAGTGCATTTTTTTTAGATATATTTGAAGTGTCTGTTGGAATATATAGAAAAAAAAATTTTTTTTTATCCAACTAAAAGCTATACCATCTTTCAACATGGCATCGTTCAATTTTTATTTATTTTTCATTTTATAACATATTTTAGGTTTGACAGCTTAGTTTTTGTGGTTGTATTGTTTTCTTTTATTTTCTTCTTCCTGATACAATCGCCATTTCTGACTTTTTTTTCAGCATGATATTATCAGAATTTTGCTGCTTCTTTTGATGAGCAAAAAACATAACCTCCATTTTGAAAAGTTTCAAACATCACACGCAAAAAATGTTTGTCGTATGCAATAATTCCTGGAAAAGAACCATTACTGTTATTTTTTTCAAACTGAAAGACATCACAGCCCTGAGTCTTATATGTTCCCCGTCTTGGGTATGACGATAAACTACATCCGCGTCCTGAGTAAGACGATAAATTACGTCTAGCAGCAAGGCCTCTGATCAGGAGGTTTTGAGAAGCGTGGAGCCTACTCTTAATGGCTGGTGTTCTTAGGTCCACCCTAACCCGTGTTGGTAACATCTGTTAGGATCTCGTGTATGGGTAAAAAGTTAACCCCCAAACTTTGTTCAAAACACTATCAAAGCGTAAAAATAAGTTTAATACCAGAATACTCTGTAAAAACTTGTTACTAGCAATACTTTTTTAAGAAAAATATTATTACTAGTAATACATTTTTTTTAAATACCAGCTATACATTTTTGAAAAAAAATACCAGCTTTCTTTTTTATGTGCCGTGTCCTTTCAGGACGTAGGCGATCATGACTCTCCACCTCCCTCTATCACTTGCAGATCTCAACAAGTTCCTTCCCTCTGCTTCCTCCGCTAGACCACGTTCTGTCATCCACGTTCTGTCAGCCCACTAGTTTTTTCATGCATTGTTTTCCCTTGTCTCTCTTTCTCTCTATACGACCTGTGAGTATCAGATTCTCCAGGCCCTCCTTCCTCATTATGTGTCCTAGACACTTCAGCTATCTCTTCCTGATATTAAGTATAAGCCTCCTCCTTGTTTTCAACCTCTCTAAGACCTCATCGTTGCTCACACGCTCTGTGCATGATATCCTTAGCATCCTTCAGTAGAACCACATCTCTGTCGCTTCTAATCTCTTCTTCATCTTTAAGGAAATCGTCCAACATTCGCTGCCGTAAAGGACAGATGTCACGTAACAGCCCAGTATTCTTTTGTTTGTTACCAAAGAACTCCTGCTTTCTCGCAGTACTCTGCCAATCTTTTGGAATACGTCCTTGGCCATCCCAAAACGTCTAAGGATCTCAGTGCCACTCTTACCGTCCTCTGTCAAGACGCTTCCCAGATATTTAAATTTTCGTGTCTGCTTGATTCTAGCGTTCCCAACCTTCAGATTGCATTTCGGGCCCATCCTCTTATTGATGACCATGCATTCTGTCTTCTTGTAGTTTATGCTTAGTCCTTTCTTCTTACTCTCCGTCGCTAAATTCTGTAGGAGATTTTGTAATTTCTTTTCCGTGTGTGCTATAAGTACCGTGTCATCTGCGTATCTTACGTTGTTACGATTGTGGCTACCAATGCTAAATCGCGGTAGAGTTTCCAATTCTCTCAGAATTGCCTCGCTGCATATGTTGAACAGGTCGGTTGAGAAGACGCATCCTTGCCTTACGCCCCTTTCTATTTTTGTATATTCACTGAACTCGTTCCCTATGCGCATGCATTCTGTTTGCTGCCAGTATAGGTTCTTGATTATTCTGATATCTTTCCCGAATATATCGAGGTTGCTGAGCAGCTCCATCAGATCCTTGTGGCGTACTTTGTAGAAGGCCTTTGCGTAGTCTATGGAACATAGGTACACGTCCTTCTGCATTTGTATCGCTCTTTCTGATAACATTCTGAGCATGAATATCGCGTTCTTTGTTCCGGTGTCTTTAATGAAGCCGCACTGTTCTTGTCCTATCTCTGGGCTGATTCTGCTGTGCGCTGTGTTCATTAGAATACGGATGATGAGTTTTGTCACGTGGCTCGATAGGCTTATTTTAAGGTGGAGATCATATTAGTTTACGTCTGGTTTCTTAGGCACAGCTACGAAGATAGATCTGCTGAGGTCTTCCGGTATTTCTCCGCTGTTGTAGAATTCATTTATTATTTCGGTGATCGTGTCTATGCCAAAGTCATTTAAGGATGTCAGCATTTGCGATACAATTCCATCTGGCCCGGCTGCCTTGCTTCTGTTCAATTTGGCCAATACGGCTTTTACTTCGGTTTTCAGAATTCTAGGTCCGTCAGTATTTCTGTGTATTGCTGGTTGTTCTCTTACGTCGTGGAAGAGTTCTCAATATACTTGCTCCAGCACTGAAGAATATTTTCCTCGTCGAATATGAGCGTTCCGTCCTTTGATTTTAGGCAGCCTGTTGACAAGCATGTCTTCTGTCCTGTTAGTTGTCTTATTTGTTTGTGTATATCACTTTTGTTGTTAGTACTCAATCTTTCTATTCCAGCACATTTTTCGTTTAGCCATTCTTCTTTAGCTTGCCTGCATTTGGTCCTTATTTCATTGAGTAATTTTTTGTATTCCGTTCCGTATCTTGGCCGAGATTTCTGTCTTCTTTCCTTCATGTCGAGAATCTCATCAGTCATCCAATCGTTTTTCCTTCTCCGTCCCGTCTCCTGTGGGAAGATGTCGTTTGCTGATGTCCCTAAAGCGTCTCTTAGTGCGTCCCATTTCGAGTTTCCATTGTATGCCTCGTATCTTCGTTTCACATTGTCCATGAATTTTTTCTTTTAGGTTAGGATCGCTCAGGAGTTTGTTGTATTGCAGTTTGGGTGCCGCGTTAGGCTTTACAATGTCGGCGTTAGATAACCCATTGAAGTTTATATGCCGTAAAACAAAACAAACCAAACCACACCTTATGTCCCTCACCTAACCCCGCCACGGTAATTCGTGTAGATAAAACCGGTAGGATAAATGAATTTATGTAGCATTTGGCGGTACACCATCGACGAACAGACGAATTATATTCGGAAAATATAATAATCAATTTTAATACTTCAAATATATATATATATGTGTGTGTGTTCGTATGTATATATTATAAATGTACATATATATGTATATATACATTATAAATTTGCTAATTATATAGTATAAATTTACCAATTTTCTCTTTATTTCAATATATATACACACATATATATATATATATATATGTGTGTGTATATATAATGAAATGGATAATGTCCGACAATTATTTAAGACATGTTTCAAAAATTTTATATATATATATATATATATATATATTCAAATATATTTTTACTCAAATAATATATGATGCCTATTGCTGATCGATTTTCATTTTTTTTTTCAAAGCATCTCATTTGAACGCGGCTAAAATATATTGTCTGTGTTGAGAAACGGAAGAAAGGTTCCTCTAAGAATGAAACTATGGTTACGAAAAAAATGGTCGCCCAACAGAGTATAGGGAACAACAGAAAAATATATTAATAATCCTCCTTACAACGGAAATTAAAACCATCATGAAAATAGCGGGAAGTTCTCCGAATAATAAAGACTATCCACAATTTCACAATACACTCAGCCCCCCCCCCTCCACCAAATACAAATGTGAGGAAACAAGATAAACTGAATAACATGTTACAAACGTTGTTTGCGTTTGTTTCCTTTTGTTTAGGGTAGAACGAAGAAGCTGGCGATACGGAAATTGCTCCTGATTCGAATATAGAAACCTGAAGAGTTGGAGTATGTTAGAAGAGTCTTGCACTATGAGAAGTGCTGTGGCTAACGGATAGCACATAAGGCAATATCAAATCCCTATCAACCAGTCCGTCGGGGAGACGGGGTATGTTGTTGTATGAAACCCCTAATGATCTTCAGGTAAAAACATTGCTGATGATGTGTGCATCAAACGGATGTATTTCACGAACAAATATATATATATAAACCTAGAGAGCCTAAGCGGATCGTCAGGGAAGGCTGGCTTCCCTGACGATACGCTTAGGTGAAACCTTGGTAGGTTTGTCTTTCTCTCTATGTTTAACTAGGTCTGCTCTACTTAGTGTATTGAGCACTTTATTTATTTTATTAATTATTTATATATATATATATATATATTGTAGCAAATATACCTTTGGATGTATGTAAGTGTATACAGTTTTTTTTTCGTTAATAAATAAACAACTCCACTATCATAACGGTACGGTAAAATAAATTATATTTAAATTTTAAAACGATCAGTTTTCAATCAGAACTTGATGAGTGCATCGTGCATGAAACTCACTGCTGGTTACGTACACAAATGTATATTTATTATTAAATTTAAAACGCCTTAAGAATCCATAGAATCTATATCGGTCATAATTTATTTCATGAATATTTTTATATTGATCTCTTCAGACCAAAAGCTTTTTTCTAAAAATGGAATCATTCCATTCTGACAAATATACCGGCGGATGAAAACGAGAAAGGGAAAAAAGAGAGCGCGAAAAAGAAGAAAAAATTGTAAATATAAAATTTAAAAAAAAAAATCAACGAAAGAGATAGAAAGAGGGAGAGAGGCAGAGGGGCGAGAGGGGAAAAAAAGAAACGAAATAAATAAATCATGAGCTACTAGCAAAAATAAATAAATAGAATGACCAAGCAGAAATAATTTTTCCTTAAGATTGCTGAACAAGTTAATATACCGGCTGAGAAGATTGGTCTGAAGACCTGGATATGACAATATTCATGAAGTAAATTATAATCGATATTGATTCTTAAGATATTTTCTTAATTCATCATTATATATTGCTCTGTAACTTACACTGAGCTCTCATTGGATGAATGTCCTCGTTGGAATTATCCCTACCAATTAAAAATATAGAAGTTTAGAACGGCTCATGATCAAACATAAGAGACATTCATTGTCTGTTATATATATATATATATATATATATATATATATATATATATATATATATATATATTATATATAGTTGGGGGTCGTTAGTAGGATATAGAATCCGACCATTTTTTTTTAAGTCAGTGTGTTGCGTGTTTGTGAGAGGGAGAGAAAGAAAAAGAGAAAGAGAGTGTTTGTATACACACTTAAGTAACGACTGATTTTTTTTCTCTCAAACTGACTCAAATGTCCTCACCCTTAAAAGGGGGAAGGGTCGCAAGTTTGAACCCCGAGAAACAACACATTGTCTTTATTAAGATTTCTCAAAGTGTGCTGGTCGGTAGACGTATTATACGCTGTTGAAAAAAAAAATCAGGCCGTCTATTTCACACGGGTATCCACTAAAAATAACGTTTCAAGTAATTAAAATGTCTGAGTGCAGATAAATCCACTGAGTTTTTCATAATTTGTCTTGTATAAGCAGATATGGTCTTTCGAGAAAACCTAAACAAGTAAGTTTGCATTCTGTTAAACTTAAAATAGAACCTTGCCGGGCTGTGACGTAATCTGATGGTTTTGCCTACAAAGGGAGAAGCAGCTTCGAACCTGGCCGGAGGTCGTATTCCCTTTATTAAGTCTTCCCAAGTGGACAGGCCGGTAGATGTAATACACTTTGTTTAAAAATGAATAGATTAAATGCAAAAAATAAAAATAAAAAGCAAGGCGTCTATATCAAAATCGGGTATCCATTAAAGATATCAGATGAATTATATATATATATATATATATATATATATATATATATATATATATATAAAATGAATACTAATGTCAGTATGTCGTTGTGTCACACTTATTCAATTAACAAGAAAAACTCTCAATAGCTCATCTCCTTCTATAAATAAATACCAATGTCACTGTTTCAATTAAAGGAACACAACTCTCCGTATTTCATTTCCTTCTTCAATATCATAAATGCCAATGTCAGTGTGTCACACTTTTTCAATTAAAGGGACCCGACACTCAATAGGCCATCTCTTTCTATATAATATTTGCTAATGTCCGTGTTTCCCGTTTTTTAAATTAAAGTGTGTGTCCCTTTCATTGAAAAAACGTGAAACTCACAATATCTCATCTCCTTTTTCTCTTTAATAAATGCCAATGTCAGTGTGTCACTGTGTTACACTTTTTCCACTTTACTCCTAGAGGCCATCGCCCAACATATACCAATTTGAAATCAGGCCGACTCTGTGAGCAAATTTAAAGCATTCCGTGTCGGTTCCGGACGCGCAATCCTGAAATTCTGGATTCTCAAGATTTCATATATATATATATATATATATATATATATATATATATATATAAGATATACATTCACTTACGTGCTAATACCCTTGGGAAAGAATCTCCCTCCAACTATGGGTAAATAGCCTTTGATGGCAACTGGTCTATGAGTACGACAACGCTGAATTCAAAACCTGGAGGGTCGTTTGGGTTCCTTCAAAAAGTATGGATGGTTCTGCATACAACCTTCAACACTATAATCAAATCTCATGTGCTGGTGTCGAGCTATCTGTTCCTAGGAACTTATCTGCTTGACCCTCATACGTCGAATTCGACAGCAGAGTCGAGTATATTATGAAATCGACTAAGTCCGACAATTATTTTAATATTTTTTTCAGTTTATACGTTATTTTTAACGATACAAATATTTAAGTAAATGCTCTGTTTATAATAAACAGTACTAAAAAATTCATAGAAAATATATGTCTTGGCAGGAATCGAACCTGTATCCTACAACGAACCGTCACATAGCCTGATGTGCTATACAATTAAGCTACCGAGAAAGCGTCTGTTTGTTAACCAGGCGCTTCGAGCATATATGAGCGTTCCTCGATGCAGTTCTGGAGTAATATCTGAGTTTATACGGTTCTTCAAGTTAGATTCCCGTTACCAGCCGTCACATTACGATAGATAGATAGACAGATAGATAGATGCGTTTCCTTTTGTATTGGGATGGATAATTTATATTGTTCCTTGTAGCTAACCATAAAAAGTTTAGCTAAATCACTATTTATCAAATATGGCTAAAACGCCAGACATTGTTGAGATCTATTCACATGAAAAGTTTCAACCTTACCCAGGTTTGTTTTTTTACATGAAAAATAAAATAAAATTTTGATGGGCCAAAGAGGTCTTTATCTAGACACGCATACAGACCCTCCTCTTTGCGCTTCAGCACCCTTATACTCTGCCCTACAGGCAAACTCGTAAACTGAGTTCTGTGTCTCCACTCAAATGTCTTTGTTTCTCTATCGGCTTCCTAATGTTATAAAAGCACAGTTTCAATTATTTTCTCATTTATTTACATAAATTAGAAATCTGTGCACATACAATCATAAAACTCTTGCCTGTCTCCAGAGGATTCTTTTAAATTTTTTCTGTCTTTGCGTATGGAAACAGTAAACACGGTTAACACTAAAGTTTTGCCAGGTGGGAATGCAGTTTAACTAAATTTACTGTCTGGGCTGCAACCTGATTACAGGTGCCAATCAAAAACGATGTAAATGGCAAACAAAATTTCTGGCCATTATAACAAAGTGTTTAACAGAAAGGAAAATGTGGTGAAGAAAATTGCAAAAATGGAATAAAAAAAAAGAATGAATTTGAGAAGGTAATTATTCTTATTTGAAATGTTTTAAGTATATACAAGCGATCATTAGACGGGTTCAGACGAAGCAAAATAAACAAGGTAGGGGTGCTGAAAAGATCTAGGCCTGACTCACTTTCCATCATCCGAACAAAATGATAAAACTTCGGATATTTTGGCTGAAAATTTCGCGGCCTGATCAAGTGAGTTGAGCCGAGGAATAATGATAGATGGATAGGAACAGAGTGAGATAGATAGATAGATATGAACAGAGTAATATCTATATATATATATATAATATATGGAGAGAGAGAGAGGAGAGATTGATATGAACAGAATGATCAAGTGAGTTGAGCCGAGGAATAATGATAGATGGATAGGAACAGTGAGATAGATAGATAGATAGATATGAACAGAGTAATATCTATCTATCTATCTATATATATATATATATATGGAGAGAGAGAAGGAGAGATTGATATGAACAAAATGATATAGATAGATAGATAAATATGAACAGAGTAATATATATATGTGTGTGGAGAGAGAGAGATAGTACATATGAACAGAATGAAATAGATAGATATAAACAGAGTAATATATATGTAGAGATAGAAAGAAAGATATGAACGTAAAAGGATAGATACGTAGATATGAGGAGAATGAGATAGATATAAGCACACACATATCTCTCTATATCTATCTATCTATCTATATACATATATTATGTCATTCGCAGACAGTACTGTTTCGCTGTATCACAGCTCCTCAGTGCGACTAGACAAACGAATGCCTCAAGCCCGGATCGAAAACCAACCGATTTGGTGTCAGTCAGAGCATCTACCACTGAGCAATCTCCACTCGACAGAACGAATTCGCCCAATCTAGCGTATTGTTTTTACAAACGTAAACAAACGCCAAGCAGCCAAAGTGCTTCATTCATTTTACTGAAGAGCTTTACGCAGTTGACCATTTTTTATAGAATTAGCTTGTCGCTCAACAGTGCTCAATTGAAAATATATTTTCAAGAGCTAAATTATATATATATATAGAGAGAGAGAGAGAGAAAAAGATATGTAGAGAAATCCGGCAATCGATATTCAGTGTTATATTCTATGACGACAGTGTCCCCACCATATATATATATATATATATATATATATATATATATATATATGGTGGGGACACTGTCGTCATACGACTCTTCGACAGAATTGAGTCACTCTCAGTCACTGTGTGTTTATCCGAATCTAAAAATAAACACGCTAAAATTCACCTTCATCCCGTACCGTAAGCTGATGGCTTAGTGGGAGAAGTTCGGGTTTCGATCCCAGCTAGAGGCAACCGGACGTCTAGCCACACTGATGAGCTGTGGATGACAAAAATATATATATATATATATTAACACACAACGGGTGTTAGCACGTGCGATACCCTATCTTCATCAGCCGCCGACCAGGGGTGATCTCACGGTTGCTATGGCGGGACCGCCACCCCAGGCGCCACCAGCAGCATTCAGTAAGTGGAATGAATATATATATATATAATATATATATATATATATTCCACTTACTGCCACCAATATATTCTTTCTTTTTTAATACTGATGTTTAGTTGCTCTCACTTTATTTTGGTACCTTCTCTCGGAGTTCCTGGCCTTTTTTTCTGAGTTTTTTATCAACACTACTATCGACATACTGAAGAGCATCGACAATTCTTCATCTCAAAAATTCCGACGAAAATTAGCAAATAGGAATACGAGTGAAAATTTCCATCTTTCAAAATCAATCTACAGGGGATTTTGTGTACTCAAGAAATGGTAGTTTACGATAAAGCTGAGGTTCTCATCCAGAAATGCGAGTATAAACCCAAAAGACGGAGGGATATCGCTAATTACTATTTACCATCTTGTTATTTATCGCCCTGTTAACACTGAGTCTATATATGCACTGCCCAGCCTTGGGATTTTCAATTGAATTTACTATACCAGAAAATTCATAGACAAGTGATTTTATCAACTACGCTATTGTACCGAGAAACAATACGGAGTGAAGAACTTGAAGACTGAACCAACTTATTATTCTTATGAGATTCCTGTCACACTTAACTTACTTAAGTTTCTCCTATATGCTGCAGTTGTCGTTGCTGCTGTTTAAATCTTTACTGTCTCTTCTTTCTTTCTTTCTTTCTTTCCTTTTCCTATACCATATTTATGTCTAAGAAGACCCTCATAGCCTAGCATATCCGTTGATTCTTTCAGACGTCTGACTCTCCATTTATGGTCAGTGGAACGAGAAAAATCTTCATTCGTGAATTAAATAAAGTTAGAAATTCCATGAATGTTAACTGGATGGACAAGCACTTCATCAAGTGCTTGTCCATCCTGCAACGGCTGAAAAATGAGAACAATAGTAAATAATGCTAACTCCTAAATCCAGAAACTCAGACAGAAACCTGAAATGTCCTATACAGATATTCGAAATATCTAAATATTCACTAATTACCTTAGCATCGAGTGTCTATCGTTTCCTTCGAAGTAGTAAATCTAATGCTGTCATGGAATAACCTGCCACCCCCATGGGTGGCGGAACTATAGGCGGTAACCTCCTATAAGTATCCATTAGGACAGCGGACAGCAGTGTCGTTCTGGGATCTGCGAGAACTAGCGGCCTTCCTATAGCAGCACACACACACACACACACACACACACACACACACAACTGTACTGACTTGCGACGACCGTGCGCATAACTATTACTTCCTTGCTTGCTGTACTGGTTTCTACAATAAACCTGTTACTATTTATCCACCGTGTTTGTCCATTCCATGTTCCTATTAGCACGGAATATAACATTTAAGCATGTAAAATACTATCTTAGAGACCGATATTGCTCCAAAGTCGAAAGGATTAGGGCTGTGTGTGTCATCCAGTTTGCAGACACTTTCAAATCGCCTTAAGTTTCAAGTAGGATTTTCTATATAACAATTTTAAAACTATATTTTGATCCGATTAAATGAATACAGAACAAATAGTCGTCGTGATACAGAAGTTTCATCGATATCTTAGGTTTTGATTGAAATACAAATATGTAAATAATGTTTTGATAAATTGGGTCTGATGAGCGGACTTATGAGTACATAATATTCCTTTTCAGCTCTTAACAAAGTGTAAAATCGTCTGCGTAGCCTTATGAGGAATGAATTACGTTATTGGCCTACCGCTTACTTTCCTACAGACTCAACGGCACAAGCCTCTCACTAATCGCGATTTCCATGGCAAACATTCAGAAGGGCTCCATTCTTTAGTGCAAGACCCGCCTTGTTATGTCCACAAGGTTGAGTCATCCTCATTTGCAACGCATTCCTTTGGTAAGAAGAGAGTTCTTTTTGGAAAACGTCTCCCCAAGAACCGGTAATTTTTGGAATAGACCCCCGCCCGGATGGTTCTGCGAACACTACAATGTTAACTTCATCAAGTCTAGAGTCGATCCTTATTTATCTACCATATCCTCATAATCTTCACTTTCGACTTCCTTTTCTTTTGTTCATATCGCTCATATTCAGAAATCTTCTGCCTTGAGTGGCTCTTGCATTCGAGGAAGTTTAAAATACATGTATTTCCAGTGTGATGAGTAGAATTTAAAGTCAAGTCTGTATGAAGCTCTTAACATAATTCTTTTTTTTTTTTACAATAATTTGACCGTCTGACATTAAGAACATTTTGGCGTATTTGTTAAGTGAATATATCGATTGTAATTTCGTTTGTAAATTCTTCACCATTTTTTATCGTGTCAAATTTGTATAAATCCGAACTACCGGTTTAAAGGTTTAGCAAGCTTGTCAGAGAAGCGAGTTCGATCCTCATTGGGTTCGCCAAATTTGCGACATCTTGCGAGATATTTTTTAGTTCAGAATGTCGGTCGCTTGACAGAAAACAATGAAAGCGAGTTAATTTAGCAGACCCATTGTAATGAGTTCAATCCTCACGATCGCTCCGGTATTTTTATTTTCGTCTATACGAGGCAAAGTTTATTAAATATCAGATTACTTTAAACTACCACAAGATTAATAAATGTATCAAGTTAAAATTATATTCAATTTTTATTGATTCCTCAAAAAGTATCACTTTCTCCATAGATTTCGTTAATCGGACTGACTTCCTCATCTTGGTTGCTTTCCTCACAACGTTTCGGCCGTCTGATCCTCCGGCCTTCTTCAGGTGCATCTCGAACTCGGGAACCGTCGGTCTGGATCAGACGGCCGAAACGTTGTGAGGAAAGCAACCAAGATGAGGAAGTCAGTCCGATTAACGAAATCCATAGTGAAAACCTCTCATCCCAAAAATATAGACAATTACTTTCTCCATAGAACTATACAAGATCCATCTGTCTCGCGTTTACCTGCAATATTAAAAACGAAAAAGTAGAAAAATCTAAATAATATTGTGTTGTCCGGAAAGTTTCTGCCGATTTTTTGTCGCCCATGTTGCAACACGTCAGAACACGTCAAATTCATCAACAGATATAATATGCTTACATTTCCAATTAGAGAACGCGTCAAATTATCTTCTGAGGAAGAAAATTTTAAATTACTTAATTCGTGTAAATTTTGCATCCCTATGAAAATGGAAGATTATAAGGTGCATTTTAGACAATTGATGCTTTTTTTTACCGTACAGGCAAAAATGCCTCTCAAGCAACAAAAAAATATGTGCTGTGTACGATAAAGGTGCTTTAGCTTACAGAAATCTACGGTAGCGATTCTCTAAGTTTAGAATTGGTGATTGTAGTCTTATTAATGAAGAACGCTCAGACAGATACCCTGCTATAGATGACGACCAAATCAAGATAGATTGAGAATAATCCGTATTACACAACGCGGGATTTAGCAGAAACACTAAATTTATCAAAATCCGCCATCCATTAGCACTTAGTGAAGCTTGGGCACTCAAATTGCTACGATGTTTGGGTATCATATGATCTGAGTTAAATGAATCTTATGGAACTCATTTCACCATTGATTTACCGTATAAACGCAAAGAAAATGCGCCCTTTTTGGCGTAAATTGTGAGGGGTGATGAGAAATGGATCGTTTACAACAATGTTCAGCGAAAAAAGATACTGGGATAAGCGACATGAGCCAACTACATCCATCTCAAAAGCAGGTCCTAAGAAATTTCATGCTGTGTATCTGGTGGGACTGAAAAGAAATCCTCTACTATGAGCTCTTGCCAAGTCACCAGTCAATTGATTCTAAAAAGTACAGCTCGAAACTGGACGAATTAAAGCCAGCAATTCAAGAAAAACGCCCAGAATTGGCAAACAGAAAAGGTGTCTTCCATCAGGATAATGCCAAACCTCACGTTTCTTTGGCGACTCGGCAAAAATTGTTGCAGCTTGGCGGGGATATTTTACTCCACCCACCATATTCACCAGAAATTGCTCCTTCGGATTTTCATTTATTCAGGTCATTGCAAAATAATCTCAATGGTAAAAATTTTAATCCATTGAACGAGATAAAAAAAAAAGAGTTCTTAATGAGTTCTATGCTGAGAAACCACCGAAATTCTAGGAAGAATGAATATTTAAGTTGAAGGAAAAATGGAGAAAGGTGCAACAAAATGATTCCTATTTAGCTGAATAAATTTTTAATGGCATAATTTTGTTTTGCGCTTCAATTTCCCTTAAAAATCGGTATTAACATTCCGAACAACCCAATAGAACGTTTCCATAAGTCCTTGCTAATGCTTGCTTCTTGGTAGCTGATCATAATATTAATAGACGCCACAAAAGAAAAAAAAACTGTTTACGTTGCCTTGTGTTTATTTTCCTGGTGACCAGAAAATATATTCATCTCATTTGTTTGGATCAAATTTAAAAAACAATTTGAACTCGGAGAAATTTTCTTCTCGAAAGTTAAGATTTCTATATCATTTTAAATTAAATTCCAGAGCAATCAGGTTCTCAGACTTTTGCAGCTTTCTTGGTAAGCTCAAATATTATCAATATATGGCTTTAATGTGGGGAGTTTATTCTATTTATTTATTTTTTTATGAGTAAACCGCTCGACCCCGATTTTATCAAAGATCGATCCTCTACAGCCGTTTATTTTATAATTACAAAAAATTGCAAACCGACATTTATTAGGATTCCTCTTGTATTAGAAACTAAAGAAATAGGAAACAGAATTTTCATTATAATCCAGAATATCTACGTTTTCATAAACAGTTGAAATTAATAAATTAAACTGGTCGTTTATCGAGAAAAATGATGTGCGGATGGTGTAATGGATAACGGCTAGGAGTGGAAAATTGAAGAGTCGGGTTCGAATTCCAGTAGAATTCGTAACATTCACTTATGCGCAAATACTCTTCGGAAAGGCATAAACCCGTCTCCTCCTAGCTATGGAATAAATAGTATCACTTATATCTGAAAAAAATCATTGCTGTGCTCAAAAATAATTAATGCAGTATCATACGCCCAAAATATAGAATTACTTTTACAATCCAAAATAACATTCGACTTAAAATAAGCAACAAACGATAGATAAAAAACAATAACAATCTTAGTGATAAATAAAAATGTAAATTTTTTCTTCCGTTTTATGCTTTCGTAATAAAAAAAATTGTAGTCTTGAGTTTTGACGTCGCTGATTCGACGTGGCCGATTCCACATAGGTTTGGTTTGTTTTGTTTTACAGCATATCAACCTCAATGGGTCATTTAATGCCGACACCTTTTTTTTTCCTGGTAATAATTTTTGTCAAAAATCTATTTCTGTTAATATTTTTTTCCTCGAAAATGTATAACTGATAATATTATTTTTCCAAAAACGTATTGCTGGTAATATTTTTTTTTTCTTCAAAAATTGATTTGTGGTAATATTATTTTACAAAATATTACTGGTATTAAAACCTATTTTTACACTTTTATAATGCTTTTTACCTCAGTTACGGGGCTACCTATTTGCCCATAACTGGGACCCTAACAGGTGCTATCACCCCGGATCAGGGTGGACCTGGGAACACCAGCAATTAAGAGGTGGTTCCACGCTTCTCAAAGCCTCCTGATCAGAGGCCTTGCTATTGGACGTAATTTATCGTCATACCCAGGACGCGGATGTAGTTTATCGTCATACCCAGGACGCGATTCCACATAGGAATTTTTCGTCAGAATGACATTTACTACTTCTTGTTATAATCTATTTTTTCTCTCTCTATCTTTCTCTCTCTATATGTCTCTCTTTCTTTCTATCTCTCTCTGGAGTCAAATTAGTACTTCATCATTGTATGCTCGAAAAGTCCAATTTAAGAAAAAGAATAGTTGGAGGCATTTTTAAACTGATTATTGAAATCGACCCAGTGACAGTGCACTTTCTTCACATATAAAGAGATGATTTGATGTAGTCCTACAGAAAGTGGCTGCTAATACCATGGACGAAACGTGATTAAAAATGAAATTTTGAGAAAAAAAATGAAAAGAAATTACATTTATATTTAGAATTAGAAAGCGACATTTAACATTTCTGTGTCGCATGATGAAGGAAGGAAGGCCCGGAGGGTTTATCACTCACGTGTGAATATAAGAATATAAGAGGGAAATACTATGTATCATACCTAATGATCTTGTGTAAATGGATGGCTGAACATGAATATGGAGATATAAAGGGATAATCATTGCTTAGTGTCATGTGTTGAACTAGATCGCCCGTGTCTCGAAAGGACATGACACCAAAAGAAGTGTGAAACTTTTCTTGAATTATTACATTTATGACTGAATATATTTTGTTACAATTTGGTAAGGGGGTCTGTAATATATCAACGACAACACAGTTTAGTCTGGTGACTTCGATCTGCAGAGCGATACTCCTGCTTCTTATTCACATATACACAATATGGCCGACACGGTACCTCCTGTGTGAACAATAACTGAAACGGTGCTTCCGTTTGTTTAGTTCATGGTTACAACAAATTTATTTAATAATTTCCTTGTAAAAATAGCAAAAAAACAGTGTAATGTCTCTATTACACTTTACGAAATTCAATATAATGTTGTTTTAAAAGGATAACCGCGTTAATATTTCCAGGAATTGTTTCATAAAAATAAAACCCTGCTGTGATAAAAGTATGCTCCGTAAAATTTAATATTTTAAAATATGACATTGCTTGACAGTAATTCCTATCCTCGCCAAATGCTTGTTAATGAGAATGTATCAATTTTATCGTGGATGGACACCTTGTTATAATTAGATTCCCTTCAGTGTTTAGGGCCACATCACGTTGAAACACCTGTTGCAGTACGATCATCGAAGATAGGCAACGGCGTTTTGACTGACCATTTGGGAATACCAGGTGCGGAAAGTTTGGATGTGCCGGTGGTGTTGTAGTGAACCAAACGAGATCTAGATTTAGAATTCAAATGCTAAGCACTGACTCATTGATTTTGTTAGAAATTAAAAAAGGCTCGAATTTACAAACTTTGCTTAACAAACACGCAAAAAGCGAATCCAAAACAAAACTCGTGAAATTTCACGCCTTCATGCGAAATGTTTTTCGGCCAATAGAAAACTAGGAAACATTTAAAAACAAAATTCAAATAATCTTCAATTCTCAGAAACAAATTCTTTTACAGACCTTTTCATGAGCCGGCGCGAAGTTTGTTCGTCGTCCAATGGAAAGTCCCGAATCATATCCAGGAGTGAATTACGAAATGACCTATTCAAGCCCCATAAACAAAATAAAAGACGGTCAAGTTCGCCTGTCACCAGAGAGAAGGAAACGAGCGTATTGACAAGTCCCTTGATAAACGTCAAGCGATCGTTATTATTATCTCTACCTTTCTCCCTCACATCTTTTATACTTGATAAACAAACGGAACATTTTAAGACTGAGCGATTACTTCAAAGACATTCCTACCCTTCGCTAACGTTCATACATACATACATACATCCACACGTACGTTCCTGCCTACGTACACATAAGCACTTGCAAGCACTACTATAAACATTTTGATGATCTAGTATCAACCAAAATACATTCATTTTATCTGTAAAGACCTAAATTGATTTATATGTATATAAATTTGTTGTCTCACTTTACAATTTGATTTTCTTGTTTTATATCCCTCTTATGGTGGGCTACGTAACTAACAAAGCCAAATCAAACTAATCTGTTTCAACACTTATACACTTTACTATAACTGATAGTGTAATGGATAATGGTTCGGAAATATTGGGTCTGTTTTATTCACTTACGCGCAAATGCCATTCGAAAAGGTATGGATCCACCACTTCTCACCCCAGCTGTGGGTTAATTAGTAAGACTTGTATCACTAAACCACTATCATCTAAAATAACATTCTTGCAATATAAAAAAGAAGATATTTTCTGACTTTAAATAAACTGCAAAGATTTGATAAGCCGTAAAAACAAATCAATCCGTAGTATTAGATAGACAACTATAAATAGAGAACAACTGGCGAACATAGGGTGACTATTCCAACCAAACCCGATTGCTATTCAGGACATGCACGTAACAAAATCAATCTTTTCAATTGCATATTTTCAGTTTATTCACAAAACTCTTAAGGCGTCTACTGACTGATTACCTCCATTTTGAATAATTATCTACTGGTGACAGACATTTGCAATTTTATAATTCACTAGATTAGGAGGATAGTTGGTATCATTACTTACTACCAATAAACATCCCTAAGAATAACCAATGAAGACACAGTTACGTTTAAAATTGATTTGAGTTTTGATGTTTAACTTCTGGCGATATGAACGCTTTGAAATTCTTCCTGTTTTCGTGTTGCAAGTAAAACATTTTATTCAGAATTGCCATATTTTTCCAGGAGTTAAATACCAATGTACCTAAATACTGTACCGACTTTCATTCTTATTAGTTGTTGATTAGTTAAGGCAAATTTCTTGCGAAAATTGACTGAGAAATCAGAAGTAGCAAAATTTAACTTAGCATCACTCGGCTTTATAAACTAGTCTAGTCAGGTAAAATTCCTTGAATATCGGTAATAAAATACCCACCTGCGATATGGTGGCAAGCAATTATGAACAAAAACACACATACTGTATTTAATTTAGCGCTTGTTTCTACCAGAAATATAGATAATGTTAACAACGGTTTCCTTTTTCTATTTAGTTTGGCTTTGTTTTGTTGCTGAATAAACGTGTTTGGATATTTGATTTCAGTCTCTCTCTCTCTCTCTCTCTCTCTCTCTATATATATATATATATATATATATATATATATATATATATATATATATATACATATTCAATTGTAATGAGAACGAAAATAATATATACATTCTAACGTCCACAGCATTAATCCAAAAGAAGGCTCAATACCTATAGTAGAGCAATATTTATCATAATTTTTTCATCCAGACAAAAACAATTTACTCACTACAAAGATGCAACTTCGTTTCAGTGGATTTAAAATTGCACTTCGACAGGTGAGAACCAAAATGGTTATGAAAAATTCTGTTTGTAAGCAAGCCGCATGTGAAACATCACTTACTTCTTCTGCAATGTCTTTACTTTTTCCCCGGCTCTGACAAAATTCATCGACTTTTTATTTGGTTCGTATTTGTTTTGTTTTAGACTCCTTGTTGCAAGGACTCCTAAAACTTTATCATGTCGCCATCGGTTCCGCCCCTCGCTAAGCGATTTGGGGCAACCGCTCAATACATGTTGGAGGTACCCTCTCTTCTGGCACAGTAGACATAGTGGAGACTCGCTCTTTCCCCACGTGTGGAGGTTTGATGGACTGGGCAGTGTATCATACAATGCTTGCACAAGGAAGATTGTATTACTGGGATTAGTATACCAAAAGTCTGTCCGGGTAATTTTCCTTTTTTCTAGGTTTCCCCATTTCGTCCAGGCTCCCTGTTGACCTAAGGTCACCATTTTACTGGAACTAATTTCATCCACACCTGCTCTCACTTGAAGACAGTATTTCTGTTCCTTTCTTTTTCCCCTCTCTTGTGAATTGGAAGAGTAACCTATGCCTGATCTTCCCAGTGGGCTTTCTGTCTCAACCTTTGTTCTGCTGTACGGAGCTCGTCAGATGCCTTTCACTTTCTCCGAGTTCGTACCTCTATTCCTGCTGCTGCAACTTTAGGATCTTTTTAATCCCTATATAGGATTGCCTCTCTTGTCTTCGCCACTTTAAAGTCTTCAACTAATCCTGTGAAGGGAAGTTGCAATGGTTTGGAAACTCCATACAGAGCTGCATTGCTAAGACTCCTCGGTAAACCGAGCCATCTTCTCAAATACACACTCACTTTCTTCTCCATTTTCTCAACTTTAGTCAATCCCACTTCATATAACATCAGTGGCCACAGAATCTTTGGCAGAATCGTATGTTGGTATATCCATGATTTAAAAAGCCCTGGCAACCGTGACTTGTCCACTTTGCTCAACATTGCTTCGAGGTCTGCAAAACATTTCTGGGTAGCGTCCTTATCTTTCAAATTAGCATTGAATGTCTTTCCCAGACACTTCACTAGTTTTTCATTAAGTGACAGGATCATAGTTCCTGCAATTTTGAAATGGAACTTTTCTATGGCAATACCTCTTTTCAGTACTAATGACCCCGATTTGGTGGGTTTAAACTTCATTCTTTCCCAGGTCATTATTTTTTCTAACCCTTGCAATATCTACCGACATCCAGGGACTGTGGAATTTGTAACTGTCATGTCATCCATATATGCACGACTTGGGGGTTGTCGTACGCCGTTTATCATCACTGGACCTCGACACTCAACTTCTGCTGATTTTACAAACATGTTCATGGTCAAGATAAATAATATCATTGAGATAGTGCATCCAGTTATAATTCCTGTTTCTAGCCGATGCCAATCGGAAGATGTTAAATCATTGGTTGTTGTTTATGTTAAAATCATTATAATAATCTTGTATAAGATTCCGTACACTAATAGGGGCAAGAGCTCTTCTGAGAGCTTCCTCCACTAATTTGTGTAGAACGGATCCATATGCATTAACAAGGTCCAGCCACAGTACGACTAGATCAGCTTTTCCTTCTTTTGCTTCTCTTAGGAGCTGCGTTATTACGCCAATATGCTCTAGGCAACCTGGGATACCGGCAATTCCGCCCTTCTGTACTGAAGTGTCTATGTACTTGTTGGCACCTAGATAATGCCGAATTCGTTGGGCCAAGATTCTAAAGAAGATTTTGTTCTCAGTGTCCGGCAAAGAAATCATTCTAAACTGTTCAATTCCTTTTGAGTTTTCTTCTTTAGGAATCCATACTGCGTTATCGAATCTCCGCTTTCTTGCAACTTTGCCTCTTCTCCAAATAGCTTTTAATATCTTCCAGAGATGTAATTAAATATTAGGACATCTCTTATAGACATTATAGGGAACATCGTTGGGCCCAGGGGCCGAAGCTGACAATATGACCTCTTTTAATTCTTATATTTACTAAAATTCATACCACATTCTCCCAGAGCGAGGCCCTTCCATTGCACTCCGTTTGGGTTGACCTTTGCGACCGCACCAGTTGGGGGGAAACTCGGGTGCTCTATTTTTAAGTGTGGGTTTAATTCTTGCTCAAAACCGATAAAGAAGCCAAAATCAGATTTTTATTTACTTTTGTTTTTAAATTGTAAAAAATTCATTGTAAGTACCTCGAATACGATCCGTAATTACGAAAGGCTTGGATTTGACGTGAGACAAGGTAAAATAATTTTGATTTGATTTGAATTTTATAATTTTAAAAGATTGTCAAACATTTAGTGAAAATACATACAAATTTTGATTTAAAGTTTATAATTCCTTGGGATGAATTAATAATTGCGAAAATAACATTACATTATTTGGGGTGAATTGACAGAAAATATCCAACTGATTTCTTACAATTGTGAGTAATCGATCAGATCGATTCACTTCTCAGCATCTAGTTAAATATCCAGCTACCGTAATTCATTTTATTCCTTCCTTGGAAGAACTTTTTAACAAGCCCCATATAGTCTGTCTATATTTCTGAGATGAGGTATTATGTACAGTATTTACATTAGTCGGACTATTGTCCTCATCTTTGTCGCCATATTTGTCACAACGTTTCGGCCGTTGTACGCTCCGGCCTTCTTCAGGTGGTTGGAATTTCGAACCGAACCCTTTATTTCGATCACTGGGGTAGACTGTTCTAGTTCCACGAGCCATGTTTGATGGATGTCTGCCTGCCTTATGTGAAGGGGTTATCAGAGAAAATGCAAAGGATCTGCGGTCCATATAAGATCAGGACAACCTTCAAAAGCGTGACAACACTTCGCAGATATCTCTCTCAAGTGAGACCCCCCCATAGAGGAGAACAGGTTTAAAAGACTGTGTGTACGCTATCCCGTGCAGCTGCGGAAAGGAATATAAAGGAGAAACAGGCCGCCCCCTCAAGGTAAGGCTTCAAGAACACCAGAAAGCTGTAACGCGAGGGGAAGTAGAAAAATCAGGCGTGGCTGACCAAATATGGAGAGAGAAGGGAGATCACCGTCCCCTGTGGGATCAGGTTGAGATCATAGACAGGGAACACCATTGGAAAATTCGTAAACTTAAGGAATCAGCACATATGCTAGGCCACAAAAATCTCCTGAGTCGGCCAAGCATAGAAATAAATACAATATGGGAACCAGTAATAAGGAGTGCCAGAGAAAAGCAATGATAACAAAAAGTTGCAATATGAGATCTGGTAAAAACATGCAATGATAACAGCAAAATTGCAATATGAGCACTGGTAAAAAATGGTAGCTGAAAAATTAGGTTTATAATACTCAGAAATTCATACCCAGATGTCCTCAAGGACACATGGCACAGTGAATAAAGGCGTTGGTTAGATCCAGTGACAGACCCAAAAGAGTGTGAGTTCAATACCCGGTTCAGGCAGTGGAGAACTTTCAGAGGGAAAATTACCAGGAGATAACTGATAACTGACATCCATCAAACATGGCTCGTGGAACTAGAACAGTCTACCCCAGTGATCGAAATAAAGGGTTCGGTTCGAAATTCCAACCACCTGAAGAAGGCCGGAGCGTACAACGGCCGAAACGTTGTGACAAATATGGCGACAAAGATGAGGACAATAGTCCGACTAATGTAAATAAAGCCCCATATATTTTTGTATTTCTAAACGAAATCCATGGAATCCACACGAAGACAGCCACAGAAACATGAACGACATATAAGGATCGTTTTGAAATCATTTATGCTTAAAATACGAAAGGCATAATGAAAGTGAATAATGCGAATAATAACGTTAAAACATAGAAACTAATACAGTAGAATCCCTGACAACCTGACTAAGAAGGCCTTCTGGATATGAGGAATTGGTTAAAAGTCCGGATATAAGAGGTCATGTTTAGATTAAATTAAAAGAATTGAAAACATTTATTTTCAGTGTTTTATAATAAACAAAATAATCTAGTAGTGATTGAAATATAATGGAATTGATTTGAAGGAAAAACCAAAAAATTATGTAATATTAATGAAATACATTAAATTAAGTATGTCACGTATGCAAAACAAATAATGTAACGAGGATATTTTAATCGATGTTGCATGATGATTCTTTCTCTTCTAATGTCATTCTCAACTTTTTTTCCGCATTTCGATTTGCTTTTGTTCTTGAAATTCCTTAAACTAAAGAAATTTTTAACTCTGTGTACGTCATTGCAATCGTCATATCTGAATGCTGGTTTTCTTTCCATAAAAATGACAACTTTTTCAATAGCATTTTCAATTTCAGTCCAGGTTTCATCACAATCATGTTTTTTATTTCCTTGTTCATTATGACAGTGTGAACGCTGGAGAATAGTTTCTTTGGAAGAATTTGCATGATACAATGTTCACTTTCCTATGTTGAAATCAGCCATTAGTTACAATAGACTTTCACAAGCGTCTAGTCTGTTTAAAATTTCCACTTTTTGCGATAAGTCCAAAGTTGTTTTTTTCCTCTTATTCACATCACCTTTTTCACCAATACAAACCATTAAGGTGAAATAAGCCTAAGCAATTATCCAAAATAATTTTCCTGAAAAACAAAAATTTCTAATTTGTTAAATATCACCCAAATAGTTCAAATATACACATCAAAATCATGCTCGGATATGCGGGATTCTGGATATAATGGATTCCGGATATGCGGGATTCTAGATATGATGGATTCTACTGTAAAATTGCTTGAAAACAGAAATTATCTATACACGAAGATCTACGGAAAAATAATACTATAGAAAACCGTAATAGAGAAAAAAATGGTTATCATGAATCAGATAAGAAAGATAAAAGAAAATGGACGTAACATATGAAAAGGAGAGAAGATCCGTTCGTTGGCGCCTGATAACAAAGGTAGTTAACTTTTGAAAGTGTAGCGTATTTTCTAAATTATCTGAAGAGGCCATGCGGATTGTTAAAGTGAGGCTGATGGAGAAGTGGTTGGTATGCTGCAAGATTATGAAACATCTTTGGATATGAGCCATTTACTTTTTAAGGGCTTTCCTTAGAGGGTTTGTCGTCAATATCAGTTATGACCCTTTATGCAACACATGTACTTCGATTCAAGTCACAACAAGCCTCTTTCACTTTTTCCTTCTATTCCCATCACTAAAATAGAATCAGTTATATATATATATATATATATATATATATATATATATATATATATATATATATATATATACTCACGTACATTAATGTGTATTTGGGCAGCAACCTTTCTTTCAAAAATATTTCAAGGAAGATTTAATTCATCTTTTCTTGAGTTTTTCCAGCATTCTATTTTTCGTATTTCAGTGGTTAAAGAATATGGAAACTGTCCATAGTTATATTTAGATATTTGCTACTTCTCTAGCCATTATCAAGGATGTTGCTCTGGGATGCAGAATTTCCTTGTGTTAACTTCTACATGTGTGCTGTACGTGCGGAGAAGATGTATGCCTTTTTGGTGGTCACGCGCAATGCCCGACTGGTTTACCTGGATATCACTTCTATTTCTACTAAATAGTGTAATATTGATTGCCGGAGAACGGTATTTAATCAGCAATGCTTCCCTAATGATATGTTGTCTACGACTATGCGATTTGAAAATAAATTTTTTTTTTATCGACTTGAATTTTTCTTAAATGTTTTTGTAAATTATGATTAAAGAAATGTTTTTTTAGTCACACTTTGCTTCGAAAAGTGACATGTAAGACGTCTAGTTAAGGAGGTAGTGGCATGTCCTATATAGGTAATTGATTTTTGACAAGTAAGTTTTGTGCTGAGCATTGGAATTGGTACACTATATTGGCCAACTCTAGTTTCGGTGAGGTTATTTCGGTTGGTGAAGACAAGCTTTGCAGTCTTCAATTTCTTAGAATATTTTTTTAACTTTTTTTTTTCAGAAGAAATATGGCATTTAACGATTCATCTTCTAGCAAATTCATCCTGCTTATAATTATTGTGCATCTGGCTGCAATAAAATATATGATGTTTTATTGTTGTTACTGGCGTCGTGTATTTTTTGCCAGAATAATTTTATTTGCTTATCAATGATGTAGTTGGGAAAATTATTGTTGACTAGTGTTTGTTTTATGTGTTTCAGTTCGCTTTGGGAAGAGAAGTTTTTGTATGCCTTATTGACGAAGTTTCTTATCAAAGTTATTTTATATCTCTCCGGGCATTAACTATCATAGAAGACAAGAGTTCGTACAAATGTTTTTTTTTTTAATTTTTTACACGGGTGAAACGAATATATATATATATATATACAGAAATATAGTCTTAAAGTGTGCTATATTTATGGGGTAAAGTGCTCAATATCAGAGATAGAGCGTGTGTAAATATAAAAGTGGACATGGAAGTCAGCACTTAGAGGCGGCAGTCTGTTTCATGCTAGTGCAATCGTCAGGCGACTCTATATAGTCGATATATATATATATATATATATATATATATATATATATATATAAATATGAAAGGATCCTATTGAAATTAAGTAGACAAAACTTACACACACGTGTGTGTGTGTGTGTGAGTTTTGTCTACTTAATTTCAATAGGATCCTTTCATATTCACGAACAAGACTTTTGGTGTCGTTATTAAAAGAAGAGCGAAAACTACCGTGTTAATACATGTTTTTATTACGAGTAATTTCGACATTAGTACAATGGCATCATCAGGGTGTTGTTTTTTAAGACAAAAATGTAGTGTTCATTTTTTTCAAAGACAAAATTGCTGTGTTCATCTGAAATTTAAAATTTTTACCTATGAAGTGAGTCACGCAGACTTTGGTACAATGAGGTTTGAAGAATTAACGCTCAGGGGAGGTACTAGGTCATGATGTTGTGAAAAGTTCTTTTAGAAGAAAAAATGAGAAAGAAGTATGGAAACTAATAGTACGAACTTCGATATTTTAGACTATCTACTGTAAACATTTTAAAACATTTCTGCACTATTCATAATTAATTTTGTTAATGATTGGTTTCAAATTTCTTTAATATAGATGCCATCAAGGATTTTAGTAGATGTTTATTTTCATGAAGTATGGATGTATTTTCGACCAGAATTTTTCTAAATTGCGAATGTATTCTGTTGTAAATATTTAGAAAACTTATATGTGTTATTCAAATGGAAAGTCCGCCACCGAGACAACGTTGTCGTAGTATGGTCAACATAAATATTATTTTTTTTCCGTTGGAGATACAATCTCCAGAGGACATTTAACTTTATATACAATGTTGGTTTTCTTCAAAACGTTAGCTGGTGGGAAAGAGTCGTTACGAATGATTAAGTTGGATATGCTGGATTTAGTGTAGTTTAATTTTTTTTTTTACTAGGATCTCTCCTAGATATGTTGATATTTATTAGTTTTCTTAGGATATTTTCATCTTATTTATAAATTATAATGCCTTTGGTTACGATACAGATGATTAATATATTCGGTGTTAAGTGAAGCGGTATCATATTCTATTTACTTGGTAATAACATTACTGACAGAGTATATTATTTGTTCATCAACAATGTAATTAGATAAGTTATTATTAATAAGATTTTGTTTCGTTGATGAATTAGTTTTAGGACGGTTTATTAGATTTATTATAATTGCTATTTTATAGTAATTTGGACATTCAGTTTTATAGTTATGGGTGCAGGAATTATGCATGTATTTTTATATGGGGAGATAGATTTATTCTTAATAGTGTTTAACAATATATCTTCAAAAACAATTTTATTACTATTATTAAGTTCATATGTGACTTTAAGGACAGAATTATTTTGGAAGTGTTTTTGGAGTTCATGTATTTCGTCCGTATTCTTGACTATTATAAGGATATCATCGATGCATCTTAGGTAGATGAAGGTTTTGTAAAAGTTATTAAATATATTATTTTCGAGATTAGACCTGTAGAAATTACTAAAAGTCGGACACAAAACTGAACCCATGGAGACTCCGTCCTGTTGTGTGTGTATATATATATATATATATATATATATATATATATATATATATATATATATATATAGGTATTATTTTAATGATGGAAGTTTTTTTGTGTTAGAATGATGATGACATTGTGCTAATGTCGAAATTACTAGGAATAAAAACAACGTGTAACAACATGGCACTTTTCTCTCTTTTAATAACGATACGAAAAGGCTTGTTCGTGATTATGAAACACACAAAACTTGTCTAAATTATTTAATGAAACAGGTCACAATGAAAACATGCTATCAAACTATACACAATATATATATATATGCGTGTATATATATATATATATATATATATATATATATATATATATATATATATATGCACACACAGACACATATATATAAATTGAGTAGTAATCCCTCTTTTATACATGCTTCGTTAAAGACGACTGACAAGGTAGTGCGATTAAGCTTTCTCTTTAATATTCCCTGTCTTCGTACAAGTATTTTCTTTTCTGGACACAAAGTGTGTAAAAACTGCTCCAAAGTTCTTTCATTCCGAGTGCTTTCGGCTATAATTTTAGACATTATCAAGGATGACTTTCATTTACTTTCAACCGAAAGCATGAGTCGTGTTATGTAGGTATATAGAGTTATAGAGATGTATTATGTGCTGATCGTGTTTGGAAAATAAAACCTTCCTATATCTCTACATACATAACACAACCCAGACATTCAGTTAAAATTACGATCACTAAAATTACGAAACGTCGGGGTCTGGTCGGAACCGTAGACGGGTGACCGCTTGGGAATACCAGGTGCTGTAAACTTGCCTGTTCGGGTGTTGTAAGTGATAAAGCCTTTGAATTGGAAATTGGAAAACCGAGTTCTAATTCCTTTCGGGATTGTTATATTTACTTAAGCGCAAATACCCTTGGGAAAAGCATGAACCCGACTCTTCTCTCACCAGTCTATGTGTTATGTAGTAGGACTTGTATCAAAAAGTCATTATCTCCAAGACATTCAATGTTACAATTGAAAAAAAATCTGGCTTTAAATAACCTGAAAGTTTGATAACTCGTAAAACAAATATCAATCATTCAATATATGTGTGTGTGTGTGTGTGTGTGTGTGTGTGTGTGTGTGTGTGTGTTTATGCCTGTGTGTGCGAGAGAGTGCGCAAGTGTTTATACATATATAAATAATTTACATACACAGATGAGCGACGTTCCAGAAGTAATTATTTGTCCATCTGGAAACTGTTACGGACACTGTGATCGCAATAGCACTTTTGAGTAGAACAATTTTTCGCTTGGAAAACTATATTTCCCACAGATGCGCCGCATATACATTTTTTGCTTTCTGAAACGAAGAGCGAACTTCATTTCGTTGGGTGAGAGTAGTGTAGTCTGTTACAGAAATAACGTTTGCTATTACAAAAATCCATTTGGTTCGCAGAAACGTTCAGCAAGCGTTGATGTATGTCGAGGGTTGACATATCTCAGATTTGTGCGGTATTTCATGTCTCACGTCATTTTACCAGATTACTACTTAACTACGTGTAACAAGGCAAAACTATACATTAATTTTTATCCTTTTGCCCCAAGAAAAGCGATAAGCTCCATTAAGAGGCAAGGGATTATTGCCGAGGAAATAAATTGGGAGGAGAATAGAACAGATTTCAAAGAGACAAAAGAAGATTGACGTTATTTTCATTATTCGGACTATTGTCGCCATATTTATTACAACGTTTCGGCCGTTGTACGCTCCGGACTTCAGGTGGTTGGAATGTCGAACTGACCCCTTCATTTCGCTCACTGGGGTAGACTGTTCTAGTTCCACGTGTCATGTTTAATGGAAGTCAGTTATCAGTTATCTCCTGTTAATTCCCCTCTCCAATTTCTCCACTGCCTAAACCGGGTATTGAACTCACACTTGTGGGGTCCTGTCACTGGATCTAACTAACGCCTTTATCCATTGTACCATGTGTTGAATTTCTGGGTATTATAAACCTAATGTCTTCAGCAACCATTTTTTAACAGTGCTCATATTGGAATTTTTGTTTTTATCATTCGATGTTTTTACCAGAGCTCATATTGCAATTTTTGTTGTTATTATCGCTTTTCTCTGGCACTCCTTATTATGGTTCCCATATTGTATTCATTTCTATGCTTGGTCGTTTCAGGAGATTTTTGTGGTTTAGCATATGTAAATAGTGTACATAATACCTCATCTCAGAAATATAGACAGAAGATTGACGTTGCATTTGGATTTACGAATATCGACAGGAAAGCACTTAGCCGGAAGAGAGTTTAACAAGTGAGAAATCCGAGCGAAAATACTATTATCATAGAACGTACCGCTCCATATGGCTATTTGAAAGTTAATTTCACTGCTGAAATTGCAAGATATATCCATATGCTCTATGGTAATAGTCACTTATCCCGCACTTCTCCCCTGTGGAACCCACTTCAGGCTTTTTGCTTCAATCACTTTCCCACCACTTTAGTGTATCTTAATTTTGTCTATTTTATAATACTAGATTGAGAGTTAGGTTTCGCTTTTGAGATTGCTAGATATATCTATATGATCTATGTTGATAGCTTGTTTTCCCGCACTTCTTCCTTGGGGTTTTTGATTTCATGACTTCATGCGGATTATTAGATTGGCGAATCGTTCTCTTAATTTCACTTCCGACATTAGTACGGCACCTGATTTAATGAAGTGGGGGTACCAAAGAAGAAAGCTCACCAGAAACATTAGCGTGACTGTCATAGCAAAGCTATGTTACGGCGGTGGGGAAGTGACTGAAGCCGAGATACCAAGTTAGGACCGATGAAATTGCAAATTCTTTTTTGGATTGCCGAGTTGTGTCAACCTCTACTGCCATACCACAAACTACAGCATTTTTTTTCCTGTCGTGGGACAATGTAGCGAAATAGGTGTGTCTGCTAAAGTCGGGCAACCCGCATTTGTTTGGCTCCTAACATGTTTTTCTCTTCTGACAAGAGTTGGATTAAACCAAAAATGAAGTATTCTATTGCTGCTGTAACTGGGCTAGAGATGCTCAGTCCCAAAAGTCAAGCATTTTCATGGAGACCAAAAACCATTTGTATTCGGTGTATTTTCATCTCTGCAGACTTTTTCACTGATGCAACAGCGCTCGTCACTATCAATTCGTTATTTGAAAGGCAAATGTTCAGATGGGCTGCATTCTTTCGTTAGAAGACATCAACGGTATAGAATCATCCTTATTTCTTCTGCGTTCCAAAATGAAACAAAAATCACACACTCAGATTTTCTCAAAAAGTGCCACTTTGTTGAAAACACTTCTGCTAAATGCTTTCACTTAAATGTTAATACCAGAATTTCTATTTAATTTCTTCTTGGCTACTTTTTAAACTTTTCACGACAGACAAGGTACTACGATTGAGCTTTTTATTTAATTTTTCTTGTGTTAGAACGCATTTAAACACGCACACAAATTTACCAGACTCCATTAGAAACATATTAGTAGACAACACAAATATATTAACTGCTTCCGTCTGCAAAAAAGGATTACAAATAATGGAGGCTTTAATAATAAAAAAGAAAAAATCAACTCTTAACAATATTAACTACGAACAAAGCCATAATGTGCTAACCGTATTCGGAAATTAAAAACATCCCTACTACACACTATGACATACACACAATGCACACGCTCAATTAATCTGAAAAATCGAATCATCCTTGATAATGGCTAAAGGTATAGCCGAAAGCACTCGGAAACATAAAACATTTGAACTGATTATTCAAATCCCTTTTAATATATATATATATATATATATATATATATATATATATATATATATATATATATATATATATATAATACATCGAGTCTAGAAGTATCCTCATCAGAATGCAGAAAGCACTGAGCGGCCATTTCGTCCAATTCTGGGGACTCATCAGCAGTGCACATCCACTACCGTAAATCGATCCCTGACCGCTACGATACTGGACCAAAGGCCTCGGTGACGAAGAGCTAACTAATATAATTTCTATCAATCACATATATATATATATAGTTTTATTGTTTCCTGCACATACTCATCGATATACTTCATACGAGGTGTTAGGCAACATTGAGAGAATTAGGCCATGCAAAAGAAGTTAACTGAAACCTCATTCCTACAGTATCTAAGTTACCTTTCTTGCTCTTTGCCCACTGGTTCACACAGAGCACTGTTCACAAATGTTAGCGGCAAAATCCGTACCACATTTCCGTCATCTTTTAACTCCCATCTTGTAGCTCAGATTTTGATTTGCAATCAAGAAACACTTCCCTCCTATTAACTTCCCTCGTGGATGAAGTGGTTATCTCCTGCCCCACACTCTAGTTTTCCAGACTAAATGAAGATGACTTATTTCATCTCCGTTGTCAAAATATTACGGCATTGCAAATGAAAACGATTTAGAATGCGGATGTTTTAAGCACACAAAGGCCTCACCACCCACTACGCACACACATCGCCGCCATCGCCACTGATATATTTCTATCCTCATTTCCATTGTAAATATCGGAAGTGCCTCCGGTAATGTGAAGCTGGGTGACCTTTATGCAGTATGATGCTAAGTCTAGTAAATGTCATTTGGATGCTTTCTATTTATGTCCTGAATTTTGAACATTTCCCTCTGCTTAATTCCATTTTCGTTAAAACGGTCTGATACTTATACTTGAATTGATATCTATTCATGTCTAAGTAAATTTCATGTATTTGACGACATTTGAATAAAGACTAAGTAATCATTACTTCATTGCTCGTCGTTGAAATACGTTTACCCTGTTGTTTGCAGAGGTAGGTGTTCGAATCGGGGATCAAAACTTTCTTGAATCGGTTGTTATTTTTCTAATAATAATCCTTTTTTTTTCTTTGATTTTTGCTTTTCAATTTTGATACTCTTTTTTTTCCAATTCTTCCTTTCTCTTTACCCCCATCTCTCTTTTCCTTTTTCTTTTCTGCTTCTATATTTCTCTTTTTCCCTTCTCCCTTTCTCTTTTTTCCATCTATTCTTTTATCTTTTCCCCTTACTCTCTTTCTCTTTTCCCCCTTCTCTTTTCCACTTCTCCCTTATTAATTTCGGCTTCCACCTTTCTATTTTCAGCGTCTTTCTCTTTTCCCCTCCTCTATTGCTCTTTTCCGCTTCTCCCTTTCCCTCTTTTTCCTTCCTCTTTTCCCCTTCACTCTTACTCATTTTCTCTTATCCCTTTCTCTTTTCGTCTTCTCGCTTTCTCTTTTCCCCTTTCTTCCCTCTCTCTTTTCTTCTACTTCCTTTCTCTTTTTCTCTTATCCTTTTTTCATGTTTTCATTTATTTATTTCTCTTCCCCCTTTCTCTGTTCCTTCTCTTATTCTTTTTAATTTCTCCCTTTCTCTTCTCTTTCGTTTTTTTTCATTTATTCCTTTCACTTCCCCTAGCAACTATTTTCCTCTTCTCCCTTTTTTTCCACTACTCCTATATCATTTCATCTTTTTTCCTGTCTTTTCTCCTTCCTTTCTCGTTTCCACTTCTCCCTTTTTCATCTCCTCTTCTCCCTTTCTCTTTTTCCATTCCTTTCTTTCTCTTACTCTCTTTCCCTTTCCTGCTTCTCCCATTCTCTTCTCCCTTTCTCCTTCTCCCTTACTCTTTCCTTCTCTTCCTCTTCTCCGTTTTTCTTTTTCTCTTTCCCCTTTATTCTTTTCTATTTTACCATTTCTCTTTTTCCTCCTCCTCTTTTCTAACAGTGATTCTTTTACCCATTTCTCACTTTTCTTTCCTCTTTATCCCTTTCATTTTTCCCCCTTTCTTCCTTTGCAACATTTATTGACTCTTTCCTCTTCCTTTCTTTTTTCCTTTGTTTTTCGATTTATTATTTTCCCTTCATCCACTTCTTCACTTTCTCTTTTTTCTCCTCCCCACATTTTCTCCATTTTTCCCAACTGTCCTCCTTTTTTGTTGTTGTTTTTTTTTTTCATTTTCCTTGTTTATTTTCTGCAAGAAATATTTAAAATGTTTTCTTTTAGCTTTTCATACCATGACATTAAAACTTTCTTGTTAGATTTTCCAATTTAAGCAAGCGCAGAATTATCTCATTAACAATTTGATATACCAGAACTTATTTTGTTGTCGGGTTGTTTCGTCTTTCTGAAGAATAACACATTTTCTGTTTAATAAATAAAAGGACCTTTTGTGTGAATCGTCACTCTCCGTTCTTTTTTCACAAATAAATATCAACTCTGATTGATGGCTTTTAGTTTAATCGCTTTACCTCAAATGTTAACGCCATTTTGTCGCGAATAACAGAACTGTTGAACAAAGAATTAAATAATTGATTTCATGTTGGATCTTTTCACTGCTAATAATGACGATTTTCTTGACAAATACATTTTTTTTTTTTACAATTTATAGTTTTTCTCCAAAACTGCTATATAACTTTTCGAAAAGCCTAGTATCTCGTTACTTTTTTTCCAAACTCAAATACTTAAACGATTAACCGGAAACAAGAACTAAACTAATTTCTCTTATGTTTGTTTACATTTTTATTGTATTTCCCAATTTTCATATACATTTTTACATTATGATTATATTTTTTTAAAGCTTTTCACCCCAAGCAAGGCTGAAAGCCACTAGCACGCAAGGGATTACAGAAGATTTGGAGCGAGAACAGATAGGAGTATTAGAGAAAAGGATGTTGAGAAGGATAGTGGATAGATCAAGTCAAGGGGTTACAGAAGATTTGGAGCGAGAGCAGATAGAAGTGAAAGAGGAAAGGATGTGGAGAAGGGAAGTGGATAGATCAAGGCAACTGGAGATGTCGATTGACGTTACATTTGAATAGTGGGAGATTATAGTTGTCAGGGAAACAGGAATAAGGAAGGGAGTTCCACAGGCGAGAAATGCGAGATATGAAGCTATTGCAGTAGAAGAGACGTCTACATTTAACAGTTTCAACGGTGAAAGGATGGGAGAGGGATGCCAGCCTCGTGGGACGCTTGAATTCATGAAGCCTGGGAATCAGCGAAAGTAGCTCATCGGAGCAATTACCATGAAAGTACTTGTAAAAAAAAAAACAGAGCCAGGCGACGGCGCGTCTGTGAGAGAGCAACTGCAGACGAGATGACAGATCAGGGCCAATTACGTTGCATACCCGTTTCTGGATCTTATCAAGAACTCTGAGGCAAACAGAAGGGGCTCCGGACCATGTATAGCAGCAATAATCCATGCAAGGGCGAATTCCAGAATATCCCAGAAAGCCTCATACAGTATAAAAACAGCTTGAAATAGCCACTCAAGTCACTAACCAGATGAAAGGGTACAAACACGCATCAGAACCATTTAAGGCATCTATTATTGCCCTCTCAAAAGCCGGCAAGTCTACGAGAGAAATTGCAGAAATTGCTATAACCACGCAATCAACTGTCTCTCGAGTGCTTAGGGCACATAATGATGCCACTCCTGCTCCAAGGAAGGAAACAAGGGGACGAAAGAAAAAGATTGATGATAGAACTGGCAGGGTAATCCAGAGAGAAGTTGCGAAGAATAGGCAGCCAGTCTAAGCGAAGAGCAAGCTCTTAGCCTTGCCTCTTCAACAGTCCGTCGGTGGCTGTTAGAACAAGGCTACAAATCTTGTACCCGAAGGTTTAAGCCGCTAATAAGCAAAGCCAACAAAGACAACAAAGCCAAGAGACTTGAATTACACAAATTTCACCGTAGAAGACTGGAAGAATGTTCTCTTCTCCGATGAAACGAAAGTTGAACTAAATTCAAAGGATAAGGTGAGTCACTTTTATCGAACATCACTGTATATTCGCACATTTGGCTATATTTCTGAGATGCGACATTGTAACTATTTAGATTGTTGTCATATTCATGACGTTTCGGCTGTTATCCGCTCCAGTCTTCTTCAGACGATTAGAATTTCGAACAGAACCCTTTATTTTGGCCACCTGGGTAGATTGTTCTAGTTCCACGTGCCATGCCAGTTATTTTCCTTTAACTCAACACTCCAATATTATTTACATTATTCGGACTATTGTCCTCATATTTGTCGCCATATTTATTACGTTTCGGCCGTTGTACGCTCCTACCTTCTTCAGGTGGTTGGAATATCGAACTAAACCCTTTATTTTGCTCTCTGGGGTAGACTGTTCTAGTTCCACGTGCCATATTTAATGGATGTCAGTTATCAGTTATCTCCTATGAATTTCCCTTTGAAAGTTCTCCACTGCCTTAGCTGTGTATTGAACTCACACTCTCTTTGGGTCCTGTCACTGGATCTAACTAACGCTTTTACCTACTTTGCCATGTGTCCTTGAGCGAAATAAAGGGTTCAGTTCGATATTCCAACCACCTGAAGAAGGCCGGAGAGTACAACGGCCGAAACGTTGTAATAAATATGGCGACAAAGATGAAGACAATGGCCCGAATAATGTACATAGTACCTCATCTCAGAAATATAAACAGATACTCAACACTCCAAGTTTTTGTTCACCTCTGCTGTGACCAGGTACTGAACTCAGTAATCTTTGGTCAAGTCACCAACGCTTTTATCCACCGGGCAATGTGCTCTTGAGAACAGCAGTGTATGAATTGTGGAGACTTATAAACCTAATGTCTCAGTAACCATTTACCTTTAAAGGGAACAAAAACTTGGAGAGCTGAATTAAAGGGAGATAAAAGAAACTGGGATATTCGATATTCGGAAGAGGCATGGCACGTGGAACTAGAACAGTTTACCTCGTTGGACGCAATAAAGGGTTCGGTTCGAAATTCTAATAAACTGAAGAAGACCGAAGCGTACAAAGGCCGAAACTTTGTGAATATAACAACAAAGATGAGTACAACAGTCCGAACAATGCAAATAGTTCAAATTCGTAACTTATTGTTTGTTTATCGTAACCGTCTTTTTAATACAATTTGTTCAAGAGATATAGGATATCAATTCTCGAATATTGCTTAGCTGACCATTAATACAATACTGAGGCCGAGACACCAGTATTATTACCTTGTGTCACACTTAATCTACCTAATTATATCCCTGTTTTGTTTTGTTTTATGGCATATCAACACCTCAATGGGTTACCTAATACCAACAAAATTTTCATTGCTGGTAATATTTTTTTTATCAAAAATCTATTTCTGGTAATCATTTTTTTTTTTTAAATATGTTGCTGTAATAATTTTTTCAAAAACTATTGCTGGTAATATTTTTTTTCTTCAAAAATGTATAGCTAGTAATAGTATTTTTTTCTTCAGAAATTTATTACTGGATATAATTTTTTTATAAAATATTTCTGGTATTAAAACCTGTTTTTTACACTTTCATAGTGTTTTTACCCTAGTTTCGAAGACCCTACCAGGTGCTACCATCCCGGGTCAGGGTGGACCTGGGAACACTAGCAATTAAGAGGTGGTTCCACTCTCCTCAAAACCTTCTGATCAGAGGCCTTGCTGCTGGACGTAGTTTATCGTCTTACCCAGGACGTGGGTGTGGTTTATCGTCTTAGGACACGGATGTAGTTTATCGTCACACTCAGGACGGCTGAGATACCTGTAAAGATTTACATTAAAGTAAAAACGTCTTTACCGGACGAACAATATACTTTATTTATTTATCTATTCATATTTTTTTTTTTTTTTTTTTTTACACGTTCAAAAACGCTGCGCTAAGGATGATGTTTTTGGCAAATCAAACTCTAATTTCTAATGTGGCCGTTCCTATGAGATCATACCTTGGTCTTGCACCAACCTTTCACCTCATTCAGTGGCAGACAATCGACAGCTACTGGAAGAAATCCAAGAATTTTCCGTGAAGGTTATGCTTCTATAGTATGCCGTTTCCTATCAAAGAGTGCTTCTTTCTCTTTTGGGTTCATTGAACTTTGTCAAGAGAATTCAGTTTGAACACACACCGACATATACACATACATACACACACAAGTTATAAACGTAAAAGTAATCCGTATTACATTTCTGTGGCGGCCAAGAAGGAAAGCATTTTCTGAATTATGATGAAAGAAGCGGACGGAGAATGAAAGAAAGAGAAATGGCTGGAAAAGAGAAGGAAAAAGAAGATAAGGGGACGGGAAATACGCTTTAACGAAAATGAACTGTATCATGAAGGAAAGGAAGAATGTGGATATGAAATCTAGGATGAAGAAAACGGAAAACAAAAATGGCGAAAAAGAAAATTGAAAGATAAAGAATAGCATAGAAAAGAAAATGGTGCCAGAGTTAAGAGAGAAAATAATGAAAAAATGTCAAAGAAAGCGACAAAGAAATTTAAAGGAGAAAAAAAAAGGTCAAAGGATAATGAAAAGGAAAATATGGAAAAAAAAATGAAGAAAAGAATGAAAGCGGTAAAGAAAGAATGAAAGAAAATGTAAAAACAGTATATAAAAATGAATGAAACCAGAGAAAGAAAAACGAAAAAAAAGAAACAGAAAAAAGAAACGAGTGGAAAAAGAGAAAACTGAAGGAAAATTGACGAAAAAAAATAATATCCCATGATAATGTTTATACCCATTTCATAAACTAAATTCTTACGGGACAATGGCAGTAATAGAAATATCATCAGAAAATAAACTAGAAATAGAAATAAACAAAAACGCACGAAGCAGAAAAAGGCGTACAACAATCAAATAAAAAATGAAAGGAAAGAAAGATTTAAAACAGAAAGAAGAAAATCGAGATAAAAAGGAAAATAAGAGAAAGGTGAAAGTAAGGAAGGTAAAAGAGACAAAACAAAAACGAATGTAAAAGAACTAACGAAAAAGTTAGTTAAGAAATAGAAAGAAAAATCAGGAAAAATAACATCAGCAAACGGGAAATGCTACAAAAGACACAATAAAACAAAAAAAGCCATGTAAAAGAAATCAAAGACTAGAAGAACGGCAAGCATTTCAAAAAAATGTAAAGAAAGGGAAATTGAAAAAAAAAAACCGAAAACATTTGATAATATCAATATGAATTAAAATAAAATTTAATAAAAATGAAATCGAAAGCAAATATTAAATACAAGTAAGAAGGAAATGAGTGCGATGAAAAATGTAGAATTAACAATAATAAAACTTAGAGATAAACATTTAAAAGTCAGAAAAGCAGAACAAAAACATAAAAAAAACTATTTATCAAAGAAGTGAATAATCAACTACGAAATATAATAGAATATTTAGAATTAACGAAAGAACAGAAAGAGGACATTTTGGGGAAAAAGATAAACAGAAAGGAAAAATAAAAATCGAATATCTGAATGAGAAAACGCAAAGAAAAAAATAAAATAAAAAAAATGAATGGCTAATCTTCGATAGGGACATTCTGTCGAATACAACTAGTTAGAGAGCAAAAAGTCCCTCCCGAATGTCGCCATATTTCCATTAGCTTGAGTTTTTTTTTATATTCATTCTCTATACTTTACTCTTCAATGTCAGTGATGGTCGCTGGATGCAGCTTTTGTTATTACCTGTGAATGGAGAAAACATTTGGAAAGGTCATATGCTACAGCATGTAATTGCAAGATTTCGTGTTGAAGCAGAACACAGGGCATGCGCAGATGAAGAGATTAGCGATAAAAAAGATCAAGAACTTTCACTCGCGTAAAAGAGCAAGATGCAGACATATATATATATATATATATATATATATATATATATATATATATATATATATATATATATGAGGGTCATTCAATAAATAAGTTGAATTTTTCCGTATAAGGACTTCTAATACAGATAGAAGCTTATTCTTTTTTATTTTTTTGTTTTACTTCTTTTTCACATGGATATAATTTCTTTTGCAAGATTATTGAAAAATAAAAAAGCCCGAAAAATTCACCTTATTTATTGAATAACCCTTGTACATACCTATATATATATATATATATATATATATATATACATATTGCCATCCACACACAGACTGTTTCCCCTGTATCACAGCTCAACAGTGTGGCTAGACATCCGATTGCCTCAAGCTAGGATCGAAAACCGACTGATTTGGCATGAGGCGGAGATTTTGTTTGCCTAAGCTACCAGCTCCTGGTAGAAAGGAAGTTGAATTTTTACGTATTTATTTTTGAATAAACACATCAGTAATTCAGAGTGCTCGATTCATAGAAGAGCTTTGCATTATCAGCAGTAGCAGTCACTTTTTAAAAAGTTTGTTTTTATAGTTCGTTCCATAAATGTAACAAATTATTTTGGCAAGTTTTAAGTTGTCTTGTTTTGCATTATTCGTTGTGATTGGTTTGTTGATTTTTAATTTCAGTTGGTTAATAGGATTCTTGTTAACTTTTTGAAATTTGGTTTGTTCATCAAGTATTTGTTCTGTCTTTTATTATAAAAAGTTTTGGTTAAAACTAAAAAGTTGTTTTATTTTTGTCTGCTTTCTTAACCATAATATCCGGCTGTTTACGTAAATCCTTGGCAGCAAATTTTAATGGTTTGCTTAGTAATTTAGAAGACATATTCCATTCGTTTATCTTTTACAGCCTCAGCCTTGAGTCGTTCCTGAACTTCTGGTTTTATTGTTATCAGTTGCTCTTCTTGAAGTTCTTCTCTCCTTTTATATAACATCTATTTCAATTTTTGTTTTAACTATTATATTTGATGTATAGATGGCAGTTGGGCCTCAGGTTAAGTAATTCCTTTTGAAGGTTAGTTAATTCATAATTTATAACTTTATCAATTTTGTTCGGAATATGGATAAATCCTTTGAATATCGCATTCATTTATTTTTTTAATTATTAACCGGTGTTGATATTCTGATTTCTTTAATCCTATTAATAATTTATTTTACGTGACATTTGTCCTCCTTTACGACAGTGAATGTTGGACGATTTCCTCAAAGATGAAAAGGAGGCTCGAGGCGACAGATGTGGTTCTGCAGAAGGATGCTAAGGATATCATGGACCGAGCGTGAGAGCAACGATGACGTCTTAGAGAGGCTGCAAACAAGCAGAAGGCTTATACTTAACATCAGAAAGAGGCAGCTGAAGTTTCCGAGACACAATGAGGATGGAGGGCCTGGGGAATCTGATACTAACGGGTCGAATAGAGGGAAAGAGAAACAAGGGAAAGCATTGCGTGACATACCTGGCGAACTTGAGCAGTTGGATGAAAGAACGTGATCTTGGAGAGGGAGAAGAGTGAAGGAACTTGTTGAGAGCTGCAAGAATAGGGGGAAGTGGAGAGCCATGATCCCCTACATCCTGAAAGTAGATGGCACATAAAAAGAAAGAAAAATTGTCTGAGTTTATTGTAGCTGTCTTTTTTTCTGTTATTAAGGATGTTAATTTGTCATTAGATAATTCGATTTGACTTTTCGAAAGGCTACATTGGAACTTCCAAGTGTTGGCATTCTGGTAGTTGCTGGGTCATTTCATTTAAATTCCGTATATTTTGGCTGCATATTTTCATTTTTATCCCATAAATATAGCACACCTTAAAACTATATTTCTTTATATACAAATATATATATATATATATATATACATACATAAATATGCAAATATATATGGACACACACACACACACACACACACACATATATATATATATATATTTATATATATACCTATATGCATATATATATACCTGTATATATACATATACACAATATATATATATATGTATGTATGTGTGTGTGTGCAGTGGGGTTGATAAAGTAATAAATAAAGAGAACCTTGAAGAGACCATTTTGGGGTGGCAGTTGAATGTATAAAATATATGGTAAGTTGACATGAAAGACGAATAAATGGAATTAAAAAATAATGTGAATTCCTGTATTAAATAGAATTATGCAAAGGTTGACGTTTCCAGCTCCACTACAAATAATAACTGTATACACTGAAAATTTGAAAGCAAAATGAAGAATGAAGAACTAAAATAAAAAAATAATTCCCAGGGAGATTTTAAAAAATGACGAGTGTCCAAAGAAATGCGATCTTTAATTAAATCTGAGTAATACCTCTTGTCATATATGAAACCTATTGCGCCATGTCGCCACGCATCCCAAAATGTATGAATTGCTAAAAAAAATAGCTAAATAAAAATACTTATCAACTATAATGATATTTTCGATAAAATTATTTTCAAACAAAATGATACGTTTTAACCTTTTTAGAAATATAAATAGCATACAAGTTGCTATGCAAAATGTTCTCTTAGTGTCTGTGTAGATAACAGTCCATCGATTATTTGACCCATCATATTAAAAAATATAGAAATGAATTTTCCCCTATTTTGTATTGTTGTTCATCCAATAAAAGGCCCACTAGCAATTCTAGGAAGAGCGTTACTGAATGACGATTTTGTATGTAGATGGCGTTTAACCCTAGACTTGAAGAGATTTACATTGTAGGGATCTGGGAAGCATCAACACGGGAATCTTTTAAATAAAGATGCAGTTTTAGGGGAAAAAAACATGTCCGAATGGAATTTCTAATGGAGTAACTTACGAATTCGATTTTAAGTAATGTATGAAAATAAAATAGTTGTATAGTTACTCGACTAATAGGTGTAAATTACTGAGAAATGAAATGTAAAAAAATGTTGTGAGATTTTTTCAGTATTATTAGGCACCGCTTATTCATCTATGACGGTTTTAGACATTCAAAATGTGCCCAGGAAATGATCCAGTTTTTAATATTAATAAAAAAATTAGACAAATTAACGTTTCAGCCCGCATCAAAATATACCTCTTCAGGCTTCGCGCAATTAATACTTATTAAAAAAGCAAGCTTTCCTTATTGCAATAACCTGTCTCTTTACATTCTCCTTACCCTCGTTTAATTCCAGGTGCCTCACTCAGCGTAAACTCGTCTATTATAACATGAGAAAATTATGGGTTTGCGACACAGTGTTTATTTTCAAGGTTGCATGTAATTGTACATACCGAACGACATTTGACAAAAAACGCTGAAAGAGATTTGAAGAGGAATATATTCTATAATATAATATAAAGTTTAAATGGGTCTTATTTTATCTCGGAGTATCAGATTAAATCAGGGCAAGAATGGGGCTCTGCTGCCATAAAAGGGCAACAGCTGCCCAGTCTTTAGTTTTCAGTCTCGATAGAGTCCAAAAGCGATTCCGCGTTCTTATGGGTAATGAATTAATGTCCACTATACAACTCATTTCCTACAAACGAAATGTAGTAAGCCTCTCGCTGCTCTGTTGTTATTCCCATAAAAAGGGTCCAGACGAACTACATTCCTTAGTTCTCAGTTTCCTGACTAAGGCCCACCATGCCACGTACCTTGTAACAAACCACCCTCATTCCCTTCGTATTCCATTGGTGAGATGTAAGTTCCACTCGAGTAGATTCTTCCCACGAAAGGCTCTTTTGTGGAACCGACTCCCAAAGGGATGCTTCCTCGACCACTAGAATCTTAACCTGTTCAAATCTAGGGTCAGCCGTTATCTACGCCACATGTCCCTATAAATTGTGCCGCGTAATCTTTAACCTTTTACATCGAGTGTCTATTGGGTCTTTTACAAGGCGAATTTCATTGACAAAAAAAAACACACTGGAGATATCATTTTTATGATGGATCTAATATAGTGAACGTGTAAGAGGTTTTAACAATGGAGTAACACAGGAATTCGATTTTAAGTAATGAAATACAAATAAAATAGATGTATAGTTACAAGGTACTCTAATATGAACTTATTTCGGATTAAACTATGATTAATAGGTTTATATTACTGAGAAATGAAATGTAAAAAAATGTTGTGAGAATTATTCAGTAATATTAGGCACCGCTTAGTCATCTATGACGGTTTTAGACACTCAAAATGTGCTTATGAAATGATCCAGTTATTTAATATTAAAAAACAAAACAAGATTAAACCAATTAACGCTTCAGTCCGTATCAAAATATACTTCTTCAGGCCTCACGCAATTAAAACTTCTACTTCGCGAAAGATCTTTCCTTTCTGCAATAACCTGATTCTTTACGATCTCCTTACTCTTGTCCAAGGCGATTCAACAACGAATCTAGCTTTGGTAAAAAAGAAAAAAGTTGTAGCGGTTGGTCAATTTGAACTTCACATTGAGTGAGTGGTAAGTGACAGAGTATGATAGAAAGAAAGAGCGAAGCAGAGAGAGAAAAAAAGAGAGTAAATGGGGGAAATCCGGTTAACGCTTGCTCAGTATTGACCCTTCTGACAAATATAACGTAACCAGTTCTCATATATATTCAATATGGCTTGATAAGTTCTGGACTGACCTCACATCCTCGTAATTTTCTTGCTTGATATAATCTTCCCCACCACAAAAATGTCTATATGTCATGGCACGTCCTAGCTGTGACGGTCTGGCCTGGTGGAACTAAGGAATGCAGCTCATCTGAACATATGCCACTAAAAAAGCAACTGAATATCGACAGGCTAGCTACGTTTGGTCTGTGGGAAAACGGGTTGCAAAGCGGAGGCCATCTGCACGCAAGCAGATAATTCTCATTTAATTTTCAATTGATTATTTTGCTAGCACATTTCAAAGATTAGATCTTATGGGAACAAATGCAGTAATAGAAATAGGGTCATAAAATAAAATGAAATATCAGGAAACATTTTTTTTTAAATCTAGTAATGATAAACATAGCGAAGAAAAATGAATTAAACAAAAGAAAATATAGGAAAAGAAACAAAAAAGACAAAGAAAACATAAAAGCCTTAGTATAAATAAACCATTTGTAAGCATTTTTTCTTCACCGATTTAATAAATGACGATAAAAAGAGTCTCGTAAAAGCATATAACATTTAAAATATTAGCTTCATTCATTAGTAATTTCCGTTTTGGGAACCAAATGTAAAGACAAATATATCCTCCAGATTACTATTCATACGCGGCAGTTAAGAACGAATTTTGAATTCGCTAATAAACTACGTAGGGACGGTGGAGTAATGGATAGCCGAGGTCGAATTCCAGTTTCCTTGCAGTCACTTACGTTCTAATACACTTGAGAAAGGTATGAATTCATCTATGGGCTGAATAGACTGGATCCTATAGCCTTGAGTGGCAACCGGTCTAGGAGAAGGACAATTTTGAATACGAAAATGTACTGTGATGTCTAAGGAAGATGCACAAAATAGAAAGAAAAGCGAACGAAATAAAATAAACGGAAAATACCAAAAAGAAAATAAAAGGAGAGAAAGAAGTATAGGAATAAAAAGGGTGCAATCAGAGAAGAGATAAAGATGAAAGAGGGAATAAAATAACTCGTACCGAAGAGGGAAAGGAAAAAATATTCTAAAATATCCAATTCATACTTTCCCTAAGAGTATTAGCACATAATGAAGGCGATTCGGCTCCCCAATTCCTCAACTCGAGACGCAATCCATATTCCGTGGTCTTCGGCTGTTGGTCAAAAGCTTGGAGAGGTGATGGGCACCGCCAAGCAATCTGAAAGCCCACTGAAATGATCATAAGAAAGAATCAAAGTCTGTTACTTCTGCCCTATGGTCTACCCCGACCACGTCGATTGATGCAGCCAAGGGTATGATGATAATAAATATAGCCCATTAATATACGATGGAAGACATTGAATGTAATCTCCGTTTTTATTTGTTTGTTTTTTTAGAACCAACTGCAATGACAAATCCTAACTAACCGTTCATTAATATATCTGAACAGGTGATAAAAAGTGGGTTGTATACGACAATATTCAAACAAGAGTAAGCGGATTGACAATGATAAAATGTGGTTCTCTTCCATGACAATACAAGGCCGGGTCCAACAAAAATAATTAAAAAAAAGATTTTGGAACTCGGTTAGTCTGTTCTAACTCTACCCGCCCGAATTAACTGAGCTTGCATTAACCGATTATTAAATTTTTCGATCGTTGCGAATTGTTTTGGTGAAGACAGCTTTCTCTAATAAAAAAACAGATTCAAAAGTTCGAAGAAATGTTCACGTCAAATCTTGCAGAATTTTACTGAAAAGGTATCGACTTGATAAGTGGCAACAAGTCTTTGAATGTATAATTGACTAAAAATGTAATTGCACTTTTTTTTTTCAAGCACAGAGTTGATAAACAAAAACTGAAATTATTTACGACTCAATCAAATGATAGTTTTTTTTTGTTTGTTTTTATTATTTAAAATTTAACAGAAAATACGCTTGTAATAGATTGAACCAGTAAAATATTGATGTTTGGTTGGTAATGTATTAGCATTCAGATTACATCATATATTATCACTGATAAAAAAATGTGATAATATATTTATCGGTCACGCAACCTGGTCTTCTCATTTAAGTAATGAGATAACGTTGTTAAACAAATATGCACGCCGTTACAATGAAAACGGAATATCTCACGAGACATTCAGTTTGCGAATACATTGCTTTTTATATCTTGTTTCATGCTAGCTTTCTTTGAATATTTTTTACTTGTAATAATTTAAAAGCCAAATACTTTCTTAGAAAGTAGTTCATTGTATAGATAAAAATCCCACATTAATCTAGCAGAAAATATAACCAATGCATCTGAGGAATATAAGTAGCTTAAAATAATATACCATAATATGAATGGAATTACTTTTTTTCACTTGGTACATTAGATATTGAAACGTCTACTGAATGTTTACTAAAAGAAAGTAACCAGTGATCGATATTGAAAATTCAATAGAAATAACCTGTATTTGAAGAATGTGTCATGATAAGTAACTATAAAGTTTAATTAATCTTTCGAATTCAGTTTATGGTTCGCCATATAATATTTGTACAATTCTTTTTAAGTGTATCACCCCAAGACGGGTATGTCACAAGCATGCAAGGGTTTACAGAGAATGAGAGCAAGAATAAAGAGGGGGGTGTTTGAGGAAAGGATAAAGAGAAGGACGGGGATCAAGATCAAGGCATCAGAAGATGACGATTGACATTACATTTGAATATTTTAGCTATCAAGGAAGCAAGTAAGAGGAAGGGAGATAATTAACTGTTGGAGTAGAAGAGACCGCTACATTTAACCGTTTTGTCAGTGAACGTGTGGGACGAAGATTTCAACCTATTAGCACGGTTAAATTCAGTTTGGGTACCAGGGAAAAAATATCTCGTCAGAAAGTGAAATTAGCTCGTTAAAAATGAGACATGACCTGCTATTGACATGCAAGGATTTTCTAGCAATTGAATGAAGACTTTTTTTTTTTTTGAGGTCACAGCTCAAACCAAGCTATCCTTTATGCGAAGGAAAGATGAATGTATATAATAGAGAAATCACGATTTAAAGGGCATGTATTTTACGGACCCTGATTTCATAGAGTTTAGTAACATACATTTACTGGATGCTTTGGTACACATCATCGTTGATATTTTCAGCCGAGTTTCATTAAATGTTTCGGGTTTTTCAACATCATACCCACTCTCCGCGGTGACCCAGCCGATGCCGATTTGGTATTGACTTGTGTACCTTCCGTTAGCTACAATTTTTCCATCCTCCCGACCGCACACTGCGACCTCTCTTATAGTCCAATCCCGGAAAACTTCCGGTTCACTAGCAATATGCGCTCTTCCATAAGAAAAGGAAGCAAACGCAAGCATAGTTTTTATCTGGTAAGGAATATGGCGACGTGCTCGACTTGAAGAGGTTAGTAACGATTTCTTTCCCTCACTGAGACATATATATACCTAAATGTACACACATTTAATGAAACATTTCACTGATGCTTAAAGTCCGAAATCAGTTATAAACTGATAAAAATTGTATTCATTGTATTAATATTATAACCATTATATTTGTTTTAATGATGTCTAAAATGTCATTGATCAGAACACAGATTACAGGAGTAAAAATCCCCCTTTTCTCAGTCAACGTTTTGATTGATCTATGTCTTCAAAGAAAAGAGAGAAACAAGTAAAGAAAGAATTGAGTCCAACCAAGAGATTTTAGGATAAGGAACGAAAGACCTTAACTGGTTGTAGACAATAAGACTCAGAAAAAAGAACGTTTTTAAATGGTAAAGCCTTCATAAAATGTAGGATTTTATAAATGTCATATCCTGTCAGAACACAGACAATCAGATCCCTTTTCTTTATTATACTGATAATTGCAATTCTTAACCAGGAAAAATATCGGAATGTTTTGCCGCTGCCTTCATTATTATTTGAAATTCTCTTGTTTCTCTAAGACCATCTTTAGAAAACTTAATCTTACCCGGCTGTTTAATATATAAATGGGTTTGATTGATTGATTTGTTTTTTACAGCTTATCAACCTTTTGCAGGTTATTTAAAGCTAGAAAATAGTTTTAGATCGTAAGAATTTTTGGTAATGGTAGTGATTTACTGATACAAATTTTACTAATTAATCCACAACTGGAGGAGAGAAGCGGTGGATTCATAAATTCTCAAAGTGTATCAAAGAATAAATGAATATAATAATCCCAGCTCTTGGAACTTGGGTCTTCGGACTCCCATTGCGAAACGCTATCCACCACATCAACCGCAGATCCAAGTTTACAGCAACTGATATTCCCAAGCGGTCACCCATTTAGGTACTGACCAGGCTAGACATTGCTTAACTTTGCTGATTGTGCAAGAACTGGTATTCCAACGTGATATGGTCGTAAGCCAAGATATATGTGGAAGGAGATAAAACAGATTCATGCCTTTGCGAAGAACATAAGTGAGAAAGTGAACGCAAGAGACAAACCCGGAATTTGAACTCGGATCGCTGATCCCAATTACCGTGTCAATTTAATTATACATTTCCTCCTAATATAAAATATTCGATACCTTCGTATAAAGAATATGCATCTACTGAATAAGTTTCAAGAGATCCATGGTATTTAAAATTAAACAATACTTTCCCTTTAATATCTCAGTTCGTTGAAATCAGAGAAAAATCAATAAAAGCACTAAACAGTCCGAGGCAAATTTTAAATAAACTAAACAGTTAATTAAATTGGATCAACAAAAAAACAAAAGGGAATGTTTTAAAAAAAAAATGGTAAAAATCATCTCATGTTTAAAAACCGTGTCTAAAGGGGAAAATGTGTCATGATCCATGTAAAGTGCTGATCACTTTCCCTTTTTAATGTTTCATGTTTTTAATTCCTTGCTGATTTCTTTATCAACGCCACAAAACAGAAGCTGAAAAAGCCAGTGTTAAATATTGAAGGTTCTCAATTCTCGGCATGGGGGATGAGACTCGGCTTCTTTTGTCTGGGCTCTCTTTTTTGCTGAGGTTGGCGTTCAAACTAGAAAGTCGTCCTGAGCATGACGATAAACTTCATCCGACAGCAAGGCTTCTGATCGGGAGATTGGAGGTTTTGAGGAGCGTGGAGCCACCTCTTAACTGCTGTTGTTCCCAGATCCACCCTGACCCGTGGTGGTAGCACTTGTTAAGGAACCAGTTATTAGCAAATAGTGAACTCCAACCACCCCCACCAAAAAACAAAAAAAAAACAAACAAAGATCAACATTACATTTTATAATAAAATGAGTAACAATACATATTTATAAAAAAAGGACAACCAATGCCACATAATAAAAATTATTTTTATAGAAAAATTACCAACAATACATTTTATGATATACAGACTATATACCACAAAACAAATTCACTCTTAAAGTACAAAATTATGTACAAAATATTTAGATTTCGCCATTAAATAACCCATAGAGGCGTTGATATGCCACTGTACAAAATCAACAAACTAGAGAAACGATATGTCCTCTTGCTGTTCAAAAGTAATAAATTCAATTTATACTTACTCCGAAACTTAATCTAGAAATAACCGATCATTTTTTATTTTACGATCATCATCGTCGTCGTCTTACGGTCATATAGCTTAGAAGCAGTGGCTCCTATACAATCACCGAAGTTAAGCAACGTCGAGTCTTGCCAGTACCTAGATGAGTGGCCGCTTAGGAATACCAGGTGCTGTAAGCTTGGACGTGCGTGTGGTGTAATGGATAATGTGCATCGGAGAGCCGAGTTTCAATTTTAGTTGGATTCGTTACAATTTACACGATCACCACTAGAGTTCATTTATCATCATTCATCCGGCATACACCACAAAACCGCAAATTTAAGGAGGCCCTACTAAAACACCCATGACATAAAATTTTCACAATATATAACACTTACACGCAAATATCTTGGGAAGGGTGTGAATAACTTTTCTCCTCCTAGCTATGGGTTAATTAGTATGATTTCTATCACTAAATCATTATTATCTAAAAGAAAAGGTAATTCTTGCAATCTAAAAAATATTCTAGCTTTAAATAATCTGAAAAGAGTTGATAAGCCGTAGAAAACGAATCAATAAAACACAGTCATTGCCCGAAGTCCCAGCGCTTGGGAAAATAAAACATCTGGATAGATTTTTGCATAATTTATCTACGGAAAAGAAAAAGAAAATTATAAGATAACATGATAAATTATATAAAATGCTTAATCAAAGCACCTTGTCTGTTATATTTAATGAAGCTTGCATATATATATATATATATATATATATATATATATATAAACGAATCGTGATCTGATATACCGATTGTTTTAATAATAATAATAATAATAGTAATAAATTAATCAATTAATAACAAAAGAAAATAACTAATACATATACAGCGCAATTTTCTTGGTTTTGCTAAAGCCACATATTTATTGTTTCAAAATTACAATTTTGGCAAAAGTCCAAAGAAAGTGGCCGTTTGATTATCCTAAACCAACCTTATCTGATTCGCGGCCCATTCACTCATTACAATTTACTCGATCACCACTAGAATTCATTTATCATTCATCCGACATACACCACAAAACCGCAAATTTAAGGGGGTCCTATTAAACACCGATTAACATAAAATTTTCACAATATATATAAAATGTCTTTTATTTGTTTTTTTTCTTATAAAAATATATATATATATATATATATATATATATAAAAGTGGACATGGAAGTCAGCACTTAGAGGTGACAGTCTGTTTCATGCTAGTGCAATCGTCAGGCGACTAGTGCTGTTATTTTTCTCGGCTATTTATATAACGGTCAGTGGTGCATTGTGGGTGTTCTATTTTGGCGGTTACTTTTACCGGAAGTCGCTTATTTGTTTATTTATTTATGTCAAATTATTTTGCTTGTTTTTTTGTTTGTTTTTTATTTTTATTTTTATTTTTTATCTTATATATTTATTTTTTTATTTTTTTATTTTGATCGGTGTTTTTGGTTAACGTAGTAAAATTTGTTTATATAGCTTATTGTTGGTAGTCTATAATGGCCGTCATTTACCGGAAGTTGCTTGTTCGCTTATTTATTTGGGTCAGATTGTTTTGCTTGTTTTTATTTATTTTCATTTTTAATTTTTATCTTATATATTTGTTTATTTGTTATTGATTAAATCTATTTGTTGAATTTGGGGGTGTGATGTTGTGGTTTGTTCTGACTATTATTTTGGTGGGAACAGTTTTTAATTTATCTATTTAGGTTGGTTATCTTTATTTGTTTTTTCTAAACGGCTAGTTTATCGTAATCGGTTGTTAGTTTATTTATATATTTGGATGTATTTAGATCGATTTATTATACTTGTTGTTATTTATTTGTTATACTATATAGTTTTGGCTTTCGGTTTTTAAGTAATGTAGTACATTATCTTTTATTAATGTTTTTTTATTTTATTTATATAACAGTTATAACTTTCGTCCGTTCTTCTGTTTTGATTTTATTTGGGAAGCTTTGACGGTGCAGAGACATGCGAAATCGTGGGTATTTACTTACTACACGAACTAAGCAAAATAATAGATAGAAATGACACAGGGCTCTACAGGGATGACGGTCTCATAATCTTAAGAAACTGCAACAAACAAAACACAGATAAAACTAGAAAAGCAATAATTAAAATTTTCAAAAATAACGGATTCGAGATAGATATAAAAACTAACCTAAACGAAGTAGATTTTCTAGATGTTACCTTCAACCTAAGAAAAGGCACACACAAACCATACAGAAAACCGAATGATAAACCACAGTACATACACATATACTCCAACCACCCGCCTTCTATAATCAAACAGATACCAAAATCGATTAACCGCAGGCTTTCCGACAATTCTTCCGATGAATCTATATTTAACAAAGCTAAGAAAGACTACGAAACAGCCCTAAAAGATAGCGGATTCCCAGCAACAATCACATACTCACCACAGAACACAAAAAAGACCAACAGGAAAAGAAATATCATATGGTTCAACCCACCGTACAGCAAAAACGTAAAAACAAACATAGGAAAAATATTCTTCAAACTTTTACACAAACACTTCCCGGAATCAAGCACCCTACACAAAATATTCAACAAAAACACAGTAAAAATCAGCTACAGTTGCACCGAGAACATGGCACAAATAATAAAAAAGCACAACAGGAAAATTATTAACAAACCACACGAACAAATTAAACCCACGTGCAACCGCAGAATAAAAAACGAATGTCCCTTAAACGGTAATTGTTTACAAAACAACGTAATCTACCAAGCCACGATAAAATCAGCAGATAATGAAGAAAAAGTATACATAGGAGTAACCGAAGGACCATGGAAACAAAGAAATTATGTACACAAAATGTCTTTCACAAATAGTAAATATGCGAACAGCACAATGCTTTCTAAGTATATCTGGGAAATAAAAAACAAAACACACACCACACCAAAAATATCTTGGAAAATAAGTTAAAAATCATCAGCCTACAACAACCTATCAAAAAACTTGCAAACTTTGCTTGGAGGAAAAAATAGCCATCATTACCTTCCCAGATCAAAATAAATTATTAAATAAAATATCCGAGCTAATCTCAAAATGCAGACATGCAGACATGAAAACAAATTTTTACTACGTAACTTAAAATAGAAAAATAAACAAATATATAAACAAACAACAATAAAATAAGCAAAATAAATTACTCCAAACAAATCACAAAACCACACCTGTTAGAATATGCGAAATAAAATCAAAACAAAAGAACGGACGAAAGTTATAAATGTTATATAAATAAAATAAAAAAAACATTAATAAAAGATAATGTACTACGTTACTTAAAAACCGAAAGCCAAAACTATATAGTATAACAAATAAATAACAACAAGTATAATAAATCGATCTAAATACATCCAAATATATAAATAAACTAACAACCGATTACGATAAACTAGCCGTTTAGAAAAAACAAATAAAGATAACCAACCTAAATAGATAAATTAAAAACGGTTCCCACCAAAATAATAGTCAGAACAAACCACATCACACCCCAAAATTCAACAAATAGATTTAATCAATAACAAATAAACAAATATATAAGATAAAAAATAAAAATGAAAATAAATAAAAACAAGCAAAACAATTTGACCCAAATAAATAAGCGAACAAGCAACTTCCGGTAAATGACGGCCATTATAGACTACCAACAATAAGCTATATAAACAAATTTTACTACGTTAACCAAAAACACCGATCAAAATAAAAAAATAAAAAATATATAAGATAAAAAATAAAAATAAAAAACAAACAAAAAACAAGCAAAATAATTTGACATAAATAAATAAACAAATAAGCGACTTCCGGTAAAAGTAACCGCCAAAATAGACTACCCACAATGCACCACTGACCGTTATATAAATAGCCGAGAAAAATAACAGCACTAGTCGCCTGACGATTGCACTAGCATGAAACAGACTGTCGCCTCTAAGTGCTGACTTCCATGTCCACTTTTATATTTACACACGCTCTATCTCTGATATTGAGCACTTTATCCCATAAATATAGCACACTTTAAGACTATATTTCTTCATATATATATATATATATATATATATATATATATATATGGCATGAAATGAGGGAGGGGGAATGTATCCAGTGACGAAAATAAAATACAACAAATAATTCAAAATAAAAATATGTTAGTTGGACACTTCAATCCCATAGGAAAACTACGAGTGGCCGCTGTTTTCTGCCGACAGGCAAAATCAAGACGTTCACTCACTAAATGTGTATATTTAATGTATAAAAATACAAATTTAGCGCATGGCCGAAATGCAAATTTGGGTGAGGTTGGACGTCTCCGACTATCCTAAACCTAGTGTGGTAGAAACAACAAAACTGGGGTCACACGTCCAATCTTCACTTCTCTCTAGCTAAAACGTGTGTTCGTCCCACGTTTCGGTAGACACCGGTAAATATACAGCTAACTATTGGTAGGTTGAAGCTAGCGTCCAGTTTCCAGACAGAAATAAACAGAGTCGTAACTTAATACGAACCTCTATACTAGTGCACGTCACCACGGTCCCGAACGCAAGATTTATTTCTGAACATACAGAAGTTGTGGCACAAGGCCGAAAAAAAGGGGAGGTGTAAGGCTGGCTGTAACTAACTATCCTATACCTAGCTAATCAAATTAGCGACCCATTCATACATTACAATTGACACATTCACCACAAGAACTTGTCCGTCACCATTCAATCCTCCATACACCATAATACCACATACTAACAAGGGGAACCTACAAAAACGCGCCCCACACCATAAAAATTGGATGATGATAACAATACATTAAAATTCTAATAATGAAACGATGAGAGGGGAGGAAGATGAACCCAATAACAAACAAAACATTCAACAAATTTTAAACTAAACAAAATTTATGTTAGTAGGGCCCGTCCAACCCTCAAAACAGAGAGGCCGCTGTATTCTGCCCACAGGGCAAAATCAAGAAGCACTCTCGCTAAGGGAGTGGAAAAGAGATAAAATAACACGAGCATGGGAAAATAAAAGGCTGAGCCAGTCGAGATAAAAGGGGGTCAAAACCAAACTGGGGAGGTTGGGAATCTCGACTTGGATCATAACAAGAGATGACCGGGAACAGGTTAGGAACACACTCAAATTAACTAGGTACACTTAAGCTTGTCTAACCTAACCAAGGGAAGGTTTCTACAGGAAACCACCCCGATGTAACTTAAGTTGACCTAGAAAAGAAAATCAAGGCTAGCCCCGTTCAAACGAACCAAGCTCGCCTCTTTTACCCACCTTTCGCTGAAGTGTCGAATGCAATAGTTTTCTATCCGTTCTAATCTTCATCTTGAGCTGATGCTCAAAGAACCGGATTAGATCTTGATAAGAAAGACGATTGCCTCGCAAGACTTCCTCCATGCGCGTCGTCCATATCACCATTCGAGCCGTGGCTAGCAACGTCAGAATCACCATTCTTTTCACCCCGGAATATGGGGTGACACATTGTCACACGCATATGCGCGATCAATGGACACGAGTTCTTCGGGAGCGAGACGAGCCGTCAGCTCACCGACATGGTCCCATAAGGGGCGGACCAGGGGGCAATGGCAGAAGGCGTGCGAAGCCGTTTCCTCTAAACCAACGCCACACTGTTCAGTCTGGCAAATCCGTCAAGCCCCATATGAAAGCCCTGTCGTTGAGAGGCAGCCGATTCCGAGCCAATCGCCAGGTAAGCGAAAACTCAGGGTTACTGAGATAATCCGCCGCTGGCGCCCAAGTCCAGTAGGAGCGATACTCTTCTTCCAAAAAGCAGAGCGTATCACGTAGGGAATCCTTCGCGCGCCCCTCCACTAATCCCCGATAGAAGACCTTCCTAGGCCGTGAAAGGTCACTGGACCGCGGATAGCCTTCAAGGCTGACCGACACTCGCGGAGGAAAAGCGATTGATCCCGGGGTTTACGATGGCGCTCACCCCTCGAGATGGGGGCGACTGATGCTAAGGCCAGGGAACGCGTCCCTTACAATCCCCTCCAGAATCGGATCTCCTCTAGTCAATGCGCGGCGTAGGAAAGCCAACCGAGAGGCACGGATGTGACTCATCAAGTGTGGCATTCCCAGCCCCACATGACACGGACGTTTAGTGCAGACTCGTCTGTTGACCCTGTTCCCCTCCATAAAATGGAGGATAGCGATCGCTCGAGCGCCTTCATGTGGGCCTCACAGAGAGGAAGTACTGATAATCGATAAAGAATCAGTGGGAAAATGTATGTAACAGACACACGTCCCCCCTGCCCTTCACAGACAACATCCGTTGATTCCAAGTCTTACCGGCAGAAACGACCTTTGCTAGTACTTCTGACCAATTTTTCTCCAGCTGGAGGTCGGGTCCAAACCACACTCCAAGAATGCGGACAGGACCGTCCGTCCAACCGAAGCGGCCTGGGAGATCACGCCCTTTCCAGGCACCTAACCGCAAGCCGGGCGACTTGTCGCGGTTTATCTTGGCCCCTGTCACCTTCTCGTACCGATCAAGCGTCTTCTGTACCGCCTCAATGTCACTGCGGGACGACACGGAAGCAGATACGTCATCGGCGTACGTGGAAACCCTGGCTCGAGACCCTCCAGGAACGGCGATTCCGCGTAGGGCCGGGCTGCACGTCTCGTCCTTCAGCCGACGCAGGAGAGGCTCCAACGCCAAAGCATAGAGGAGAGGCGACAGCGGACAATCCTGACGAACCGACCTCAACAGAACAAAAGCGCCCGACAACTTCCCGTTCACCTGTACCACAGCACTAGGGGAGCGATACAGGAGGCTAATCTAGCGGCAGAATCGGGTGCGAATCCGGCGGCCTGCAGGACAGTAGCAAGGTAGCGATGGTCGACCCTATCAAATGCCTTGGACTGATCCAAATTGATCAGCGCGGCTTCTTCGTCGTCTTTTACACCATCTAGGATCGTGCGGATCAAATGCAGCTTGCTCTGAATTGTTCGGCCGCTCACAGAACAAGTCTGCTCGGGTCCCAACAGAGACTCGGCAACTGACTGCAAACGCTCCTGCAGGATCTTGGCCATAATCTTTAACTGTGTTTAGCAGAGTTATGGGCCTATAATCGTCTAATTCCCTCCCAACACCCATGCCCTTTTTCAACAGAGTGATCACACCCCTGGAAATGCGACTAGGGATGGACCCCGACCGAAACCAGTTGTTGAACACTGCTGTCAAAATCGGGACAAAGATGTGCGACAACCTCAAGTACAATTCATAAGGCAAACCATCCAGACCGGGCGACTTGCCTCTGCCGACATTCTTCAGTGCCTCGTAGACTTCGCCCTCCGTGATCTCTCCCTCCCAGCTAGCTGCTTCAGTCGGCGAAAGCCGAGGAAAGTCAGCCAAATAGCTGCGAAACTTCTCACGGAGACCAGGCTCCTTGGTAAAGCGGCTCTCGAAATGCCGCCGAAACGCCTTGCACAGTCGACCGCAGAGTACGCCCCTCCGAGGTTTCGACTTGACGAATGTAACGATCATCACCTCGACGGACTTCTTCCCGACGCAGATCTGCGCCCAGGGTCACGGCTTCACAAGACATCTTACTTAACTTATGCCTAATTACCTGACCCATGTAGCGCTCGCTATTCGAACTCTGCAGGGCCTCCCTAGCTAGGGCTATCTCTTGGGGATCCCCCCAGCCTCCACCCGGGAAAAATTAGCCTTAAGTGTCTTCACCTTTTCACCTTTTCTAGAGCGAGCCGTTTGCTGAAATCAGTGGTGAAAGACCTAATCCTATTCTTAAGTCGCTCCCACCACTTATTACCGATAACCGCCCCCACTAGCTCCCGCTGCACTACACTAGTTAGCTGCTCCTGGAAGTCCCGCCTGTCCAGTAAAGACAGATTGAACTTCCAGTAACCAGCCAATCTAGGCCTATGTTCTAACGCCACCCGGGCCCAAACGAGTTTGTGATCCGCATAGCCTACCCAGTGGAACGTGGGACAATCTAACAATCTATGTCGGCTCTTGACAGACGGCCAGCTCAGAGCCCACGTCCACAGTTTCCCCTCGGGATGATCGACCCGGTATCTATCGACGAGACCATAATCGTCGATCAGATCAACCAGGCTACGATCGTCCCTACTCCCGCTAGCGCCCTTCCTCCTGTCTAACTTGGGTCCAGGATGGCATTCCAGTCCCCCATTAACACTAGGCGCGATGAATCGACTAGGAACGGCCCAAACCGCCGAAAAAACGAAACCCGCTCCTCCCGGTCGTTGGGCGCATAAAACGCAACGACCCGAAACGAACCACTTTTCACGGCAATATCGGCCACGATTAACCGGCCCTCGGCATCGGTATGCACAAGGTCCACCTTCGCATCGAGAGTACGTTTGACTAACAAAGAAACTCCTCTGGCAAACCGGTCCCCGTATGCTAAATAAACGACAACCTCATCCTACAGCACACATGCATCGAAAGTGCAAACAAAGTGAGTCTCCTCGATGACGGCAACATCCACACCGAAGTACAAGAGATCCTGAAGCAGGCGGGCAGACTTACTTCGATGTCTCAAGCCCCTCACATTCAAACTGGCTATCTTAATTTCCATTTCTAAGCCTGCAACGAAAAAACAGAGTTAGTGCAAAAACCTAACCACATACCGGGAGGAAATCTGCAGGGGACAGGACCCCGACGGTTTGTCCCAGGCTATCTGTGCCTAGTTCCGACGTCATCCGTCCTTCTAAGATAATCCCGCCGACGTCCATGGGGTATGTCAGTTTTAGGGTCCTATATAGTGAGGGATGGAGACGCACCGGACCCTCCCTGCACAAAAACAGTGCATTTTAATAAGGTCTGGGTAGGCCTCTTTGGCCTCAAAAATATGGGTCCATATCTTAAGGTACCTCCCAGTGTCTAATCAGGCCAATAACCCCCGGTGCATTTGGGAAGTTTTGGGGGTCTTCAACCGATTTGTCATCGACTGAAGACAACTTGAATAGTGGACCTAAGAGAGATTTTTTCCGAGAGGAAAGATTTTTCTCGATTTCCTCTCGATTCACTTTACAAATGTCTTCTATTTTGTGGAACAGTCTTCTTTTTCTTATCTTTTTTCTCCCTGTCCGGGTGTGGCGGGTCGGAGACGGACATAGGGGTAGGTTTAGCGGGGGGTGGTGGATGGGGAATAGATGTATCAGAGGTAGAGAGGATAGGTGTGTGTGGGGGTGAGGGAGTGGTAAGAGTAAGTGTCATGTTAGAAAATGAGGCAGAGAGACTTATCTCTGCTGAGGTTTCTTGCTTATCTTTCACTGGCGAAGCAGGGGCGGATCAGCATTTGACCCTTTCTTTGTTCCTTCCCTCCCAGTGTGTTTCTTAATTATTGTTTCTTCCTCCTCGTCCACCGCCTCCTCTCGGCTCCTTTTTGCGGAAGGCACCTCCTCCACCTCCATGTCAGTTACAGCCTTTTTGGGGCTTTTTTGTTTGGGTTTTTGCTGCTCCTTCTGCTGTGTTGGCTTCTCTGCCGGCTTCTTGGGCGACTGCTGCTGTTTTGGTGGAAGTTCTTTTGTGGAGGGTGAGGGACCCGCTAGTCACCACTTCCTTCCACCCATCATTTGGTGTCTTGTTGGTTTCCGGGGCTTCCTTGACTGCCGTTGGTGCTGGAGATGTTGCTACTGCTGTTGCTGGTTGTGCAGCCCCAGTTCTTTTGGCACATGCCTTGGCCATGTGCCTCAGTATTCCACATAGCCAACAGAGGGGCTTCCGCCCCTCTACCACCACCAACATTGTTCTCTTCCTGCACAAAATTGTGTTGGGGATATCGAGAAACTTCTGGGTGAGTACAATTCCGATTACTACGTCACTCGTCGCAATGCCCGTCTTGCTTGTCACTGTTTTCACGTTATGAACGTCACCATATTGGGCAAAGAAAGCCCCCAACCTATCCTCCGTGATGTCTATCGGCACCCCATGCACCGTTACATTGGTCTTTCGGGTGCCCATGTACTCCGTTTGGAGTCTCAGCGTTTTTGATATCAGGACACTGCCTGCCATCTTCTTGACTTCTTCCGAGGCCATCAGCAAATCCCAGAGGGCTCTCGTTCTTCTAGCCAGTATTTTTGGTGTTATGTTAAGGCTTTTTAGGGCCTCCTCCATAGTTTCCCTGCTGACTCCAATTAAGCTCCGACTTTTAATGTCGAACGTCAGCAGGGAAACAGTTTTTACATTCTCGAAGGCCTCTTCGATTGTTAGGAGTTCATTTCCCTTAGTAAACTCCTCGAATTTCGCTTTTAAATCATGGTAGTATTTGGCATACTTCTTGGGCCGAACTTCAGTCCAGGCTGATTTTGGGGGTGTAATTTTGTGAGGATCCCACCGGTGTCGGCTTATTCGGTGTTTTCGGCGTCTCCGCCATAATAGCACACTGTACTATTACGACGGAGAAACAGTTTTTTTTTGGGGGGGGGGGGGGGGTTCTTTTAAAAGATTTACCTTTTTTTTTTTTAAATAGAAATATTTAACAAATAAAAGGAACTAAAAACAAACAAAAAGGCGGACCGAAATCCGAGGCAAATAAACAAAACAAGCAATAAACAGTAAACGAAAATAACATAAATAAAAAAGGAGGAGGGTAACAGCAAAAAAGAAATACAAAACTAAACAAATGTCAAACTGAAAAAAAAGAAAGAAAGGGTTCAAAAAGAGTACAAAATAAATGAACTTTCAGAACCAAATTTACTTAGCTTCTATAGCTGGTCCAGAAAACACTAGTCATGCCAGCCTAGACGAGCAATGACTCAACTGGAGTACGAACTGACCACGGTCCCGAACGCAATATTTATTTGTACAAATGTACAAAATGTGGCACAAGGCCAAAAAGGGGGTTGGGGAAGGACGGTCATCATCTGACTTAAACTAAAACTTAGCTAGTCGCAACCACTGACCCAAACATACCAACAATAGTCCTAGCACCAAAACAACACATTCTTCCATACCTTTCTTACTACATCCACCATAATTCCTCAAATTTCTCCGCTGAGGGTGTTCATTCCGGTACTTGTCGATGAGATCAAACCCATCGACAAAGCCCCGAAAATGTTCCACTCCCCAGTTTTTAGTATCCGCTTTATATTTTGACCCTATACGATCTATATCGGGGTCAAGGACGGCATTCCAATCCCCCGCTAAAATTAACCGACGTGATGTCGTCATAAACGGCTCGATCTGCCGAAACAAAGCAAGTCGCTCAGCCTGGATATTGGGCCCATAAACCCCAATGAGACGCAAAGCCTTATCCTTTATGGTAGCATCCAGCACGCAAAGCCTGCCCGCCGGATCTGCGAAGACAAGAGCACACGCAGCCTTCAAAGACTTGCTCACCAGCCAAGAGACACCCCTCGAGCGTCCATCAAAACATGCTGAATAAAGAGTAAACTCCTTAGACAGAATGCCTTCATAATCGCGAGAAGAAAAACGGGTCTCTTGTACACAACATATATTCACCCCGAGGCTCTGAAGGTCGCGAACGAGTCTCACCCTTCGAGACTCCGACCTCAGGCCTCGGACATTCAAACTAGCTAACCAGAGTGCCATTATCGAATCGATTAGGGTCGCCCATCAGAGTAGAACATTGCTGGGGTGAGGACACCGACAGCCTGTCCCATTGAACCTGACGCCATCTCATTGTCGACGGTATCACCATGAGACAGACCGCCGATGTCCGCAGGATATGTTAATTTCAGTGCCCTATACAGGGAAGGATGAACAAAAACCGGGACCCTCCCTCTACAAGTTTTTAAAGGATCCAAATTCGGTTCGTATACCGCCGCTGGGGGCACAAATTTCAGGGCCGCATTCGCCTCCTCTATCATGCCCCAAATCTCCCGCGTACCCGGGCCCGATCGCACAACTGTTAAGAGTCTTTTAGCTTTTATAAAATTTTTGGGGTCCTCTATCTCCAGCCCATTCAACTTTTGAAAGTTCCACAGAACTTTTAGGGGCCTAGGGTTTTTCGTCTGCCCCAACACGTTTTCCACATGGACCCGAGATACGCGGCAGACGTCTTCCCCTGAGTTATATGGTTGTTTTAATTTCTCCCCCCCCCCTTTTCCCCCACGACCTGAGCGTCTGGACTCCTGTTTCTGTTTTTTTTGCGGTGTCTGAGTAGGAGTTGGGGTAGGCGTGTCATACCAGAAGGGGTCTTGAGTGGGGAAGGCTTATTTGAACTATGTTTTTTATGTTTGGCTGGGGAATTGGTTAATGATTTAGGTGCTGGAGGTTGAGCAAATGATGGAGGGGAAGACGGGGCAGAGGATGAGGGGCAGGGCACCCCCAGCGACTTGCGATTCTTCGCCCGCTTTTCGTCTATCTTCTGCTTAAGCTTCTTTAGATCTAGAATTTTCTTCCAGCTAGGCTCATTTAGTTTTTGAGTCGGAGTGGCTGTTTCTTCATACGAGGCCGAGGCGTCGCCCTCCGAGCTAGTAGAGGGAATGGGGCTGTAGGTGAATTTATCCCCGGAGTCATGCTGGGACAGAGGTCCCGCTGTCTGGACCTTCCCTTTGGCCCTACCTACTACACGCCATTCCCCCTCATCCTTCTCCTTATCCACACTTGTGGAAGGCGTTGGTTTGAGGGGCAATGGGGGCAAAGACCCAACAGAGGGATTTTCCTCACCGGTCCGTTTAGTAGATAGGCCCATTACAGGCGCCGCGGATTTTACAGTGTCGGCCAAAGGGGGATTTTGGTCGCCAGCAACCGGAGCTCCAGGGGCCTTCTTCCCTGGGCAGGAGGAGGAGAGATGACCAGTCACTCCACACCTCCAGCATACTGGTTTTCTGCCAGTCACAATGACTGGCAATCTCCGGTTGCCAGAATCCAGACAGTTGGGGATGGACTTGAAGGCCGCCTCATCTATCATGATGTCAAAAGTCCACCCCCCGTTCAAATTGTCCGAGAGAGCCCCTAAAATTTGGCCGTACTGCATAAAAAATGCAGCCAGGAGCTCTCCGGAAATTTGAGGAGGAACCTCAAAAACTGCCACCCTGGTCCTTCTGGCGTGGGCAGCAGTACGTCCCACATGAAAAATTTAACTCCCTTAATGACTCTTTGGGGTTTTATCCCCAGGGACATAAGTGATTTGATCACTGTGTCTTTCGTAGATCGACAGATTTTGCGCGTACGCCTGTCGACCGCGAAGACGGTCACCATTCTCTGTTCGAAAGTCTGAAGTTCCTGGACGTCTTTAAGGATGCCATCTTTATTTACAAGATGGGCAAAATCCTTTGCCTTTTCCAAGAACTCCGCGATATTCACAATACAACTCGTGGGGAGGGACTTCCAGCAAGAGGGCGATTCCTCGGCTGTGGACTTGGACTGAGCCACTTTCGGCACCTTTTCATTAGTTGCGTTGGAGACCTGCATGGCCTCCTCCTTCTCACTTGTCTGGTCAGGTTTGTTTGGGGAAACCTTACCCCGTTTTTTTGTTTTGGTTTTATCCGGGGGGTCGGCTTTAGCAGCCGCCCCAAAGAGGTCCTTTTTGACCCCCGACCGACTCATTTCGGCCATTTTAAAAAGTTAGAGCAGAAAAAGCTGGACCAATAGCTGCCAAATTGCAAGGAGTTGGGATAGGGAGAGAAGAGAAGAAATAAAAATAAAAAGCAAAAAAAATTAGTTTCTTCTACAATTAGAAGTTAAATACAGAAAATAAAACAAAAGTCAAACAATAAAATTACAATATACTTTAGAAACAATAAAACAAAACAAAAAGGAAAACTATAAACTAAATAGTCTCGTAAGACTTTAAAAAAATTCAAAATGGCGCCCGAAGGCAGCCGAAAATAAAAGAAACTCCTACTTTTTTTTTTTTTTCGTCAATTAAAAAACAGAAAGAAAAAGAAATAAAAATGTCTGGTTTGACACTAGTCAAACCAAACTAAAAAAATAAAGGTTTGCGGCCGAAGCCGCTACAGAAATAAATTAAATACAAAAGCTGAAAACTAAAAAAATAAAAGGATTGCGACCGAAGTCGCTAAATAAAACGGGGGAGGGTAAAAAAAATGAAAAGGAGGACAAATTAAAAAAAAACTTTTTTTTTTTTTCTTTTTTCTTTTCTTCAAATGGAACAACAACAGAAAATAAAAAAGCCGGTAAGACTTTGTCTTACCGAACTAAAAAATAAAAAATGTTGGCCGAAGCCAAGAAAAAAAAAAAAATTTAAAGGAAAGAAGTGAAACAAATGAAAATCAAAACTTAGAAAAATAACTTAACTTAAAGGAACCAAAAAGTCAATTAATTTCTTCAACAAAAAACACGTTCACCCGTCAAAAAATGGTCTGTCAAAAATGGTCCGAAAAATAACAAAAATCACGGGTCCGAGCGCAATATCTAATTGTACAAAAGGTACAAAATGTGGCACAAGGCTAAAAAGGGGATTGTGGAAGGACGGTCATCATTTGTCTTAAATTAAACTTAGCTAGTCACAAACACTGACCCAAACATACCAACAATAATCCTAACACCAAAACAACACATTCTTCCATACCTTACTACATCCACCATAATTCCTCAAATTCTCTATGAAATTTTAACTAGTCCCCATATGTACAATTCAAAGTCTGTGGGGGGGGGAATAATTTAAAAACCCCAATGAATATTTACAATATGTAATAAAAATATATATACAAGAAAACAAAACAAAATAAGATTAGTAATAAACCCCCCCACAGTGCCTAAATGTGGCAGTAACATCAGTTAACTGGACGAAAAAATTGCGAGATTAAAAAGTATGAAAAACAGTCATCCTTCCAAAATCACTCACACAGACACACACTCATTCAGACACAATAACAAAAACGAAAAAAAACACACACACGAAACGAAAGTCATCCCGCAACCACCAGAGAACTGACGTCACTGGCCACCTAACGCGGGAGGGGATGGGGAATTAAACTAAAGAAAAATAGGGACAGAAATAAAAAGGGGGGCTAATGAGCATACATACTCTAGCTAAGTTAACCAGAAACGAGAAACTAAAGATTCAAAATAAACCTATACTAGTCTAATATCGGGACGGGTTGCCTCTGTTGAACCCATGAGGGACGAAATCCTGCACCTAACCGAGGTCCAAGTGCCACTCCAAGTCAGCTCCTCTCACTTTACACATTCGCGCAAGATTTACCCACCTTTTGCCGAATTCTGATGAAGGGAGTCGCCGCCTTTCCGTCCTAATCTTGACTTTAAGCTGATGCTTAAAGTACAAGATTAGTAGGGAAGAAGTGAACTTCTCACCTCCATAGAATCCCTTCTGACGCGTCACCCAAATCACGACTCTCATAACTCCTAGCAAGCAGTGGAACACATAAAGTTCAGACTCCGTTAACGGCGGGGCCACATTGCTACAAACAGAAGCGGCCTCAAGGACGAAAAACTTTCCCTGCAACATGCGAACCATGAGACCTTCAACAAACTTAAACAATGGTGCTACCGACTTGCAATGAAAGAAGACGTGACCAAGGGTCTCGACTTCCCCCTCACAACGTCGGCAGTTTGGATATTTCTCCAAACCCGCTGTGCAAAGTCTTTTGCCGACCCAGAGGGCCCCACGTATCACCAGCCAGGTGAGGGATGCCTCATATCACGGGTCCGAGCGCACGCCAGCCAATGTCCCAAATCGTTTTTATTGACCGAAAACACGGTCAACGCACCAATCATTGTCGTTGGCCTCGCTCTCAATCAGTCCCAAGCTCGTGCCAAGCAGCATAAAATAACAAATGTCGGAGAATGTACTCTTCTCTTACAAAACAGCAGCCCGACAAGCAAAACATCTTGGACGCTTTGACTCCGGTAAGTGCGAATATTTATCGTCACACCTAGCTAATCTGATTCACGACCCATTCATTCATTACAATTTACTCAATCGCCACAAAAATTAATTCATCTCCATTTATACGACATACACCCCAATACCGCATATTCAAAGGGAGACATAAAAATTTTACAGTATATACAAATGTCTATAAAAATATATGGAAGAAAATGAAGGGGGAGCAATGAACCCAAATGTGAAAATAAAAATACAAAAAAACAAAAAAAAATTCAAACTAAAAATATGTCAGTAGGACCCTCAACCCGATAGAAAATTACGAGTGCCCGCTATATTCTGACAATAGGCAAAATCAAAACGCTCACTCACTAACGGTGAGGAAAAGATAAAATAAATTGTGGATTTGAAAAAGCAAAAGCTGACCCAGTCAAGAAATGGTGTTGCTAAAACTAACTGAATATTAATAGTGTAACATTGGTTGGTTAGTTATACCACTAAATGTGTATGAGTAGACGTTATGTGTAGCTCACTACGTAAGGTTGTCAATGGTACTTGTACCATTGTCAGTGGTACTAGAAATGTCTTGTGCCAAGGACTGATAGATGAGTACGCTCCTCTGTCGAGAATATTGCTCAAGCCTCAGTGGGGGTCATTTTGCCCCTCTTTTGGAAAGGTGGGGTTATTACTCAGCGCCTACAAAATGAGTAGTGCCAATTGGTATTGAGAATCTTTCTACTGTATTGTCGATAAAACTCGACTTTGGGCCTCATGTCTTTGCGATGTGGGCATACGGCTAAATTCCTGATACTTGTACTATTAGCATCTTTCCATTTTGTCTCTGACTGAAGACAGAACGCAGCTTAAAAATTTTTGAGAGATGCCCGATCCCTTGAATCAGCTGCCCGTGACAGCACCCACCTCATTCCATTAAAAAGGTGGATCGCTAGTAACAGGTATCAGCTCTACCGATGGTTGCTGGAGCTGGACATTGCTTTGTTTTTTTGCACTGGCCCGGGAGTACGCGCTTGAGCTTCCCACATTAAACCGAAATTGTGTCACGTCTTGTCACTGTGTGGGGCGAGTAACTACCATGGTACCTGTTCTGCTTGTACTATTAGAACCTCGTTGCGCATTTCTTTTCGGGCAGAGCGCGACTGAAAAAGATATTGATAGGTGCTGATGGGAGTCAGAAGGGCGTCTCTCAGAGGATTAATAGAGAAAAGTTCCGTTTTGGAACGTTAAAATTGACATCACATTATTGACCGAGTTAGCAACTGTCATTTTTTTTAGACATTAGCTCAAACCCCAGCTGGCCATACCTTCAAGCAGTGCCTCATCTTCGAGAGGTATCTGCGTTTATTGCTCGGCTGAGGCGTCTACGAAATGGTCTCGTCGCGAATAATTGTTCCAGGGTACTGCCGATATAACATTAAACTCGACTTTCGTGTCACGTTTCTTTGTGACGTGGGCCACGTCTAAATACAATGGTACTGGGATTTCTTTCTTTTTATGTGTCGTGTCATTTCAGGACGTAGGCGATCGTGGCTCTCCACGTCTCCCTATCCCTTGTAGCTCTCAATATGTTTCATCCGTCTGCCACCGCCTCAGACCACTTTCCGACATTCACTTGCCCGCCAGGTATGTCAGGCATTGCTTTCCCTCGTCTCTCTTTCCCTCTATTCGACCTGTGAGTATCAGATTCTCCAGGCCCTCCTTTCTCATTACGTGTCCCAGAAATTTCAGCTGCCTCTTCCTGATGTTAAGTATAAGATTCCTCCTTGTTTGCATCCTCTCCAAGATCTCATCGTTGCTCACACGCTCAGTCCATGATATCCTTAGCATCTTTCTGTAGAACCATACCTCCGTTGCCTCGAGTCTCTTCATCTTTGAGGAGACCGTCTAACATTCGCTGCCGTAATGGAGGACAGATGTCACGTAGCAGCTCAGTACTCTTTTCTTTGCTACCAAAGAAATCTTCCTTTCTTGTAATACTCTGCTCAGATTTTGAAATGCGTCCTTGGCCATCCCAATACGTCTTCGTATTACAGCGTCTCACTTATCGACATCCGTCAGATATTTAAATTTTCGCACCTGCTTGATTTTAGCGTCCCCGATCTGCAAATCGCATTTCGGGCTCATCCTTTTACTGATGACCATGCATTCTGTCTGCTTGTAGTTTATGCTTAGTCCTTTCGTCTCGCTCTACTTCGCTGGGAGGTTTTGTAATTTCTTTTCCGTGTCTGCTATCAACACTGTGTCATTTGCGTATCTTATGTTGGTAAGATTGTGGCCGCCAATGATGAGTCCCGGTAGGATTCCCAAAAAGTAAAACAAAATCTGACAGTTAACAATTGGAATCTCTACTTGGAATATGATAAGAAATAGAAAACAGATCTTCACCATTAAAAATAAACGAAGCAAAATAAACGCTAGGAATAGAAGCAGTAGCCGAAAATAATTCGTTTTCCTTAAAAAATAGATTTATGCTCGACATTTGTCGACTTTCATCCCAGTTTTCAGTGTCAATTTTTTATTGTCAATTTTTATTGTCAATTTTTTATTGTCCATTTTTTGCCAATTTTTATTGCCAATTTTTATTGCGATAGAATGTATTCAATGCCAGATCGTTAGTAACATTATATCAAGTCCACTTAGACTTATTTTGATAACTAAGCTTTAAACGATATTTTGTTTCTTGAATCAAGATGGCCACTTGTTTTGTTCCAACCTGTTGCTTGATGGAAAGCTATTCCTGCGTCCTCCCCGTCCTGGGTATCACGAAAAACTATAGCCTCGCCCATGGTAAAACGATAAACTACATCCGGCAGCAACGTCTTTGATCAGGTTTTGAAGAACCATCTTTTAATTGCTGGTGTTCCCAGGTCCACCCTGGGCCGGGGTGGTAGCACCTGTCAGGGTCCTAGCTATGCGCAGATAGTTAACCCCCCCAAATGGGGTCAAAACACTATGAAAATATAAAAATAGGTTTTAATACCAGCAATACTTTTTGGAAAAATTATTACCAGAAATACATTATTACATTTCTGAAAAAAAAATATATTACAAGCAATAAATTTTTGAAAAAAAAATATTACCAGCAATACATTTTTGGAAAAAAAAATTAACCAGCGATAAAAATCTTGTCAGCAATAAATAACCCATTGAAGTTGATATGCCGTAAATCAAAACAAATCAAATATTGCACCCTCAATATAATTACCGGTAGGATTACATTATTTTCTTTGATTGCAGCCCTGGTATGATTCTTTCCTGTCGCAAGCTTACTATTCAAGAAATAAAGACCTATAATATTTCTAGGTAACCATGTTTCGTTCCATACGACACGTTTTCTTTGGTCAACAACTTCATCATTTTAAAGATATCAATTTTTTTATGTAGATTCTAGGATGTGTGTTTGGTGCAATGAATAAAGGGTTGGAATGAGAAATCTATAGACCGAGTTCAGGTTCCAGTAGGGTCTACTTCATTCACTTACGGACAAATACTCTCGGAAAAGTGGTGATATATATATCCTTCCCCCAGCTATGGGTTAAATAGTAGGAAGTTATCTAGAAAAGCTATTGCAAATGCAAAATTCACTCGCAAATATAAAGAAGTATTCATACATTCCAAAATATACTTCGGCTATAAACAAACCAAAAAGAGTTGACAAGCGGTGAAAAATCAAATTAATCAATTAAGGGGATTCATTAAATCCGAATTGGAATTTATCTGAAAGGATTTGTAAGGTCATGGAGAGCAGGGGTAATGCTCGTTTAACTGAATAATGATGTCATGAACTTAAATTAATGAAAAATATTTGAATCAATCTGTTTGAACGGTACATTAAATTAAAATACTTGTTTTTCTGTGTAAAGAAGTTCAGCGGAGCTTTTCTTTTTTTTTTTTCGACAACTCCACATTCCAGTTTACAAATACCACTCAAAAAAAGGATTTCAGTACTTGAATAGGCTATTGTTCTGCATGTATTTACCAAGCGTGTTACCTTCAGACAATCACTTATTTCGCACCAACCTATGTGGCCTGCAATCTAAAAATCCTCCAGGATTTTTAGCATATAAAAATTGAAAGGTTTATCTTCAAAATCAAGAGTGAAGATTTCATATGTGAATTCACGACTTGGCTTAAAGGAACAGTCAGGCCATAAAAAATCAGAAAATATTTATAAGTGAATAATGAGGGTATAACTTTTTCTTTTTATGTGCCGTGTCCTTTCAGGACGTAGGCGATCATGGCTCTCTACTTCCCCATTCTTTGAAGCTCAATAGGTTTCATCCTTCTCCCACTTCTCCCAGACCACGTTCTATTATCCACCTGCTCAAGCCCGCCAGGTATGCCATGCGTTGCTTTCCCTTGTCTCTCTTTCGTTCTATTCGACCTGTGAGTATCAGAATCTTCATCTGCATCTTCACGTAAACGAATAAGTATTTATTTTTACTGCTTTCAAAACATGGAATCCTGGACATCAATGGTAATATTCATATCAGCAGTTTCCCTATAAGGAAACATTTGCCATTCATTGACCGAGCAGCCAGTACGGTTTTCACTTGACATTTATGAAATCTTTCTCTTAAAACACATTTTCAGGAAAAAAGATTTCCCAAGTCCAGTAGATGTTATCGCTCTTTCCAGTATCGATCCGCGTCCTGGGTAAGACGATAAACTACGTCCAACAGCAAGGCCTCCGATCAGGAGGTTTTGAGTAGCGTGGAACCTCCTCTTAATTGCTGGTGTTCCTAGGTCCACTCTGAACCTGAGTGGTAGCACCTGTCAGGGTCCCAGCTCTGGGCAAATATTTATTCCGTAAAATAACTGGGGTTAAAACGTGTGAAAATAGCTTTTAATACCAGCAAAACATTTTTGAAAAAAAATATTACCAGCAAAACATTTTTGGAAAAACAAATATTACCAGCCAAGCATTTTTGAAAAACAAATATTACCAGCAAAACATTTTTAAAAAATTATTACCAGCGAAACCTTTTCGAAAAAGAAATATTACCAACAAAAGTTTTGGAAAAAAAATATTACTATCTATACATCTTTTGAAAAAAATATTACCAGAAATAGATATTTTTGAAGAAAAAATATTACCAGAAATAGATTTTTGAAAAAAAATTTTTCCAACAAAAAAAACTTTTGACGGCATTACATAACCCATTGAGGTTGATATGCCGTAAAACAAACTAAATCAAACCAGTATCGATTAAAGTTTCCTTCTTTTGTTTGGAGTAGCGTGGAACATCTTTATTATGTTATTTTCTCTTCCAGTAATATGTGCTATCCATTTTCGTTGTGGCTGCTGTAGGCAGTCCTTACGCTATGTGGTTTCTCCTCTTTGTTTGTGATTAGGTACCGCCAGTTCATTGTGCTCAAAGCAGGAGCATCTTTGCCAAGACCCTCAGCCTTGACTCGCTGAAAGCCTTTTTTCGCAATTGATCTTAGGAAGCGGATGTATAGCGCTGAGAATTTCAATGTGTATTTCTACGTAACACTTGTCGTCTATTATTGCACGACTCAGGTGAGTTTATGTACCTACATGATTTTGACATCCGCGATATGTAACGCACGCCTTGGTCTTTTTTGTTGACAACCATGCATTCTATCTTCTTACAATTTGCACGTAGTCCTTTCTTCTTGCATGTTGAATATTATTAGTCGAGAGGTTTCTCAATATTCCTGCCAAAATTATAATTGCCTGCTATAGCAATATTCTAAGCATGGGCCATTCTAAGAATATTACTTACACAGAGGACTTTATGCTTCCACTATATATCTAGAGATCCCTAGTAAAATCCAAAGAAGAATTAACAATATTAGTGGTTCTGGAGTG
>OZ038490.1:95911663-95914163 GCA_964036315.1 Acanthosepion esculentum | reverse complement strand
GCGCACTGCGGTTTAGTCCCAAATAGGACGAAACGGCCGTCCTGCGCTTTTCTGATTGTGCGTTCCTTTCTGTTTCCGGTTCTAGACACGATTAGTTATTATGATATATATATATATATATATATATATATATATATATATATCTGCGAAACAGTCTCTGTGGATGACAAAAATAGTGGCTCCTGAAAAATTAATTTCGGTTGAGCTCTTTGGTTGAAGGTGTGAGTTTGTAAACAGTGACTATTTAAGCTAATATAGCATGACTCTTCGGCAGAATTGAGTCACTGTCAGTCACTGTGCGTTTATCTAAATCTAAAAATAAACACGCTAAAATTCACCTTCATCCCTGCCGTGCGCCGACGGCTTAGTGGTAGAAGTTCCGACTGACGCCAATTCGCACGGGTTTCGATCCTAGCTAGAGGCAACCGGACGTCTAGCCACACTTATGAGCTGTGAAACATCGAGACAGTCTGTCTGTGGATGACAATATATATATATATATATATATATATATATATATATATATATATATATATATATATATATATATATATATACCATAATTATTACCTTCAAATTTTACTTAATCTTGAAATAGTTTCAAATTAAATTACTGACTTAAACTTTAATTAAGAAATATTACTCCTTAACCGTTATTCATAATATTAAAAATATTAATATTAGTAACCTTTTATTTTTTATATTTTGTTTATTGATATCATATTCAGTTTGTATTAAATTACTAGTTTATTTGTGGCGAATTTAAACACTTAAATTACTATCAAACGTTAACTGAAATTTTTTTTTAATTTTTTAAAAAATATATATAAATCTCTTTTTCCAGACGGGCAGCTATATGCCCACATACATTAATTCACTTAATTTCCCTCTCCAAATTGAATACCCACCTCTCTTTCATTCAAAGCCCTAAGTCCATCTCTTGTTTCTTACATCTTTACTTCTCCCCCTTTTTTTTCTCTTTATATCGTTTCCGGTGAGTTGACCTTATAATAGGTCAATGTCTGATCCTTACCCCCTTCCTCACTATTAAGTATTGTAATAAAAATAAATTTAAAAGCATTCCTATCTCTTCCTTCCCTCTCTAACTTCGACCATATCTGTTGCACTATCTCTCACCACTCTCTATATCACCTTACATTAGTTTAATAGTATCCTTCAAAAGTGTAAGTTTTAATTTTTTCAGACTTGGAAATGATGTCTGATGATCTAAGGGGAAAAAAAACTCCCTGGGAAAATAAATTATAACCATAGAACCTTGAAGTTGTCTGTTGTTTTTTTTTTTTAATTATTCGCTCTGGTTTAACACTGTGCTCTCCGTATTTCATCCTCCTCGGGATTATACATACGAATTACCAACATTTTCATTACTTATATATATATATGTATGTATGTATGTATGTATGTATGTATGTATGTGTATATATATATATATATATATATATATATATATATATATATATATATATATATGGCTACTATATCGATCTTTGCTTATATATATATATATATATATATATATATATATATATATATATATACTGAACCCCTCATCACGCCCACCGCGATAGAGCGCTCCAGTTCCACGTGTTATGCAACTTTCGGATGTCTCGGTTATTTCACTTTAACTCAACTCTCCAAGTTTTCTGGCTCACCACCGCCGTAGCCCGGCACCGAACTCCCAACCACTCCGTGTCTAGTCATTGGATCCAACGAACGCCATTGTCCACTAGGTCATATGTCCTTGAGGAGCGTACAGCGTTGAGAATACAGCAATGAAGATGAGGATAACAGTTCGAATAATTTAAATGATGTAAATAATCATAATAAGTCATCTCAGAGATAGAGACAGATATAACATACATATATAAATGTTTGTAACTGTTTATGATCTGCGATAAGTATTTATTATAATACGAAAGTCGGCTGGGCGATCAGATGTTGTATTCTGGACACTTGTCTTTTAGTCTACCAAATGGCCTGTCTATTAACATTTATATCTTGGCCAGTCTATGAACCTTCCAGCCGACTCTCCTATTATCACTACTTTTATAAATTGATATTTAGTTGAAAGCATTTGTTTACTTAGCTTTATGTGTGCGTGCGCTTTTTATAAGTGAAAAGAGATATACACAAGTACATGTACCGGATATATGTATATATTTGCATGCATGCATTATAACGGTACACCGAATGAACATCTAATTAGGCCAAGGTATTTCTCATTGCTCCAAGAAAAAAAATACAGAACAAACGTCTTTTCGTCTGTCCTTCATTTTTTTTGTTTTCTATTTTTCGTTTTGGTAATTCTTTTCTCAATTTTATTAATCAATTGTTCTCCTTCTGCTTAACCAAGCAAGGATTGCATTTGGCATCAGTCAAATTCTGCAATAAATTCTTGCTAAAAAAAATGAATTTCTTCTAATGAGTCTCAAATAGCTCTCTTTTTTTCCTCTCTTACAACTGCCCGACAAAACACCTT
>OZ038490.1:95834163-95906663 GCA_964036315.1 Acanthosepion esculentum | reverse complement strand
ATATATATATATATATATATATATATATATATATGTGTGTGCGCGCGTGTGTTTGTGTGTGTGTTTACACTTGTATATATATATATATATATATATGTGTGTGTGTTAGAATATATAGTCATCATCAGATCCGTGTTAGGTTAGAATGACAAATTCGAAAACATTCCCTCTTACACGTTACATCCACTGGAAGGATAAAGTATTATTTTTGTTTTCTCTTTGAATTACATATGTGTATGATAGAGGAAAAGTGACATAAAATTGGTTATAATTAGGCTCTGATATGAAACACTGAAGTTATGGGAACGCTGAAATTTGAAATTTTCGCCTTAGTGAATATCTTTAGAAAAAAAAAAATTAAATTTCAAAATTTCAGTGTATTCTACATTTTCGCCGATTTTTACCGCGATGTATTCTTCGAGGAACTTCCAATTGCAGGAATTGCTTAACGAATTGCGGCTTACAAGGAGCAAGAAGTTAACAGGTTTTTATGTAAGCAAGTCACGTGACGGAACTTTCCCTTCAAATGTGTTGCATTTTTTTAAGCATTTCATCCCAAGCAAGGCGGGAGTGCCATGAGAACACAAGGGGTTACAGAATGTAGGGTCAAGAGTAAAGAGTAAAGAGGAGTGTGTGAGGAAATGATATAGAAATGGACGGGGATCAGGATCAAGGCACCAGAAGATGTCGATTGACATTACATTTGAATATTTAAAAATTATAGCTATCAGGGAAGCAGGTAAGAGAAAGGGGGTTCCACTGACGGGAAGTGTGAGAGAAGATTGATGCTGGATTAGAAGAGGCGGTTACATTTAACTGTTTCGACAGCGTTTTGTGATGTTGGATGGCTTCGCTTGTCACTTTTGCTATGCCAAAGGAAAGCTCGTTATCACATCCAAAAATTCTCGTTATATTCGAGACTTCTTAGACGCCGATACTAGTAGTATTTGTTCAAGTAGTAATCGCTAAATAGTATAATGATCAGAAGAGAATCGTAATCCGCATAGTAGTTGGGTAGTGAGAGTGAACATATAGCAACAGTGGATAGACCAGAAGAGTGAACAGTGATCCTTACGCTACTTCGTATTTATTCACTTCCTTTATGCTCACGTGATCTACATAATAATGGAATCGCCCGTTTTTCTCACTGGCGATGTAGTTTCAAACCACGGTGTAGGCACGAAATTACTTTTATACAACAGTGAAAGGGGTGGGAACGATATGCCAACCTAGTAACATGCTTAAATTCATGCAGATGAGGCACCAGTGAAAGTACCTCGTCAGAGCAGTTGCCATGGAAATATTTGTAGAAAAGACAGAGGTAAGCCACAGCACATCTGTGAGAAAGCGACTGTAGACGAGATGCCAGATCAGGACCTATCACATTGCATATCCGTATTTGTATTTTGTCTAGGACCTGGAGATGAACAGCGGGGGCACCAGACCATTCATACGGGTAACTTCATGCAGTTTATACAAAAGACGACTTTTTCTTTTTTTCGGAAAATAATGTTTTCCTCATATTTTCTCATTTCAAACGAGTAAATTGTCAAAAAGTAAAACAGTTCAGGAGGAAATCATTCAGAATAAAACAGAACTTCCCTTTATATAAGACAAATAATAACATTTTACCTGTAGACTTTGTTCAGACAGATGCTGAAAAAGTTACTTGGATACGGCCACGATTTTTTTTTTTTTTTTGGTTTGGAACTTTGTAATAAATCAATTTTTCATCGCCTCGTGCTTATCTTGTTCGTTGCTTCGTGCCTATCTCGATTTCTTTGAACTCGAAGATAAGAGTGCTTAAAAGTTTGTTCTCTGTAAATTTATGTGAAAAAGATTTTTTAAAACTTCGGAGGGTTATAAATGACTACTGCGGTTGATTTATTGCACAACGAATACAAATACACTTCGCTACTTAGACGGTAGTAACAATGGACAAAACAGTTAATTAAATTATATCGCCAGAATCTATCTTACATATTTATAAGTCTAGCATTCGTCCTTTCTTTGAAAACTGCTGCCATGTCTGTCTGGTATTCCTGCTATAAATTTAAAGATTCTTAAAAGAAGAATCTGCAATGTCACTGGTCTTGACCTGGCAATTCGGTTTCAGTGACATAACCACCGCCGTAATGTAGCTTCACTCTGCCTTTTCTATAAATATTTTCATGGTAAAAGTTCTAATGAACTTTCCTCCATGTTACCGAGTTTTCGTCATTTTACATTTGAAATGGGGCTTACAGTCACTTCACGTAGAAACACCGGTTCCCGTACGATCACCGAAGTTAAGCAACGTCGAGCCTGGACAGTACCCAGAAGAGTGACCGCTTGGGAATACTAGGTGTTGTCAGCTTAGATGTATGTGTTGTGTAATTGATAAAGACTCGGAATTGTTAATCGGAGAGCCGAGTTCTAATTCCAGTCCAGTCGTTATATTCATTTATTCGCAAATACTCTTGGGAAAAGTATTAAACCATCTCTTCTCTCCCCAACTATGGGTTAATTAGTAGGACTTGTGTCACTAAACCATTATCATCTCCCAAAATAATATTATGTACAAAGAATGTTTAGATTTTGGCACTAAATAACCCATAGTGATGTTGATATGCCGTTAAATGAAAAACAACCAAGCAACATTTGAAACGTCTTGATGCAACCGTAAGTTCTATGTGAACAGTTTCTTCTCTCGCACTTCTCGCTCATAGAACTCACTTCCGGCTTCGTTCTTCCAAGTCAATTTTAATCTTCAAAAATGTAAATGCAATATCAATCGCTACCTTCTATCTTTTTGATTGTCATTCTTTTGCTGTTTTAGCCCCTTAATATTTTTTTAAATTCTCTCTAGCACTCAGTAACTCCTTGCGTCTTAGTGACCTTATTGCCTTTTTATATATATATATGTATATATATAATATGTATCAACACGGCGGTTTTCTCTTCATTTAAAAATGACACCAAAAAGCTTGTCCGTTAATATGAAAGGATCCAACTGAAAATAAGTAGACAAAATTTGTCTAAATTATTCAATAACGCGTGTTTATATATATATATATATATATATATATGCCTAAGGCATCCAAGAAGGGGAAGTGCCGAGGGGACATGACAATACACACACACATATATACATATATATATACATATATATATATATATATATATATATATATATATATATATATATATATATAGATATAGATATATATGTGTGTGTGTGTTATTGGCACTTCCCCTTTTGGATACCTTAGGCGCCGGGTAATAACATCAGTCCCATCCAGAATGAGATACTGCCTGGGGCGAGTCTCCCCCTCTGGTTTGAGATAATGTTTAATTTCAACTTTCCTAGATAGAATCCATGTTCTTTTCATGATAAGTATGATTGTTACGATGAGGTGGATGAGATAACGATGGACATTTGATATGAAAAGGTAAAGAATGTAGAGTTCAGTGAGTCTCTTTGACAAAATGACAGTTCTTTGTGAAAAATCTACAGGAGTAGAAGCTTTTTTTATCTTCCGAATACGGAGGAAATAAGGGCGATTCGACTCTGTGGAAGTAGCATGGCGTGTCCTAGCTGTAAATTTCTGAGCTGCTGGCCCTAAGGTATGGAGAGCATCTTAACATTTGCTATGGAAATAGAGATAGGGAAGCGAGAATCTTGCAACGTTGCGACTGTTACACAGGAACTGTATAGAGGAGAATAAATCATCCCCCACAAGCACGGGTAAACGATTTTGAGCTGTGACAAAATTGGAAAGTTTGGAAAGTGGGGACTGAAAATCTCCAGCCAAGATATGACAGCAGGTCTGCATTTGGTGTCTAATTTGACTGTTGAAAAGATAAATCCTAGCTGAAGGTGTCAGATAAAACGAGCCAATAAGGATCTTTCTCAGTGGATTGTATATATGCGTCCCAAATTGTGGTGTGAACATAAGACCTAAGCTACGTTCAAGGCATGTGGCTTCATTGAGAGTGCAAACATTCATTGTGAGTGGAGAAATCTCAGTGTCTGAGCGGTGACTATGTGATGATAGTAGCTTGCTTTCTGTGTCTATCGAATAACAAAAGTCAATTCTTTTCCAATTTTATCTATTACAGTTAAATCAGAGCTCAATTACCAATCTCTAATCATCTTAAGTTTTGGCAGTGCGTCCGTAAATAGTAGTCTCGCCTGCATATATGTATAGTAAAGATCCGAGAATTTTCCCAGGCATATACCGTAATTCCCCATGTATAATACGCATTTTTTTCTAAAAAAAGGGAAAGCAAAATTACGGATGCGTATTATGCACAGTTACAAAAAAACAATGCCGTTTCATAGATCGATTTCAGTTGCGAAATGACTACTCAACTGAAACATAGGACATTTTGACACTAAAATTCGGCGATTGCGACCCCATAAGGATGTCAAATACAATTACATGTACCTAACAATACTTAGAAATATAAAATAAAATAAGAATTATCATAAAACTAAATTAGAATAATTTTATTCTATATTTAAAACCATTTTTAATAAGAGTAGGAAACAGTGCCCATAATGAAACTGGAGAGGTACAATTTATAGGGTTTGATTACCAAAAAAGGGGTGCGTATTATACGTGAGTAGAAGCATTTTCCCACCTTTTCAGCACAAATTTTGAGGTGCGTATTATGTATGAAGGCGCATTATACATGGGGAATTACGACACTTGATAAATATAGCATTTTGTGCGCCGTAGCCGAGAACGGAGAGAAATACGGCTTTACATTTTTTAGTAAATGGGAATGCTGAGTTTGTTTACAATTCACTGGGGGATCATGTTCAGCCATGGCTCAAGTTCAAAAAATCTATGGAGACACGGGATTCTGTTGCCAGGAATACAGACAAGAAGATTCAGAAGCCCTATCAAGCTTTTTTCCCTGGTCAGCGGACATTTGACACTTCCCGAGCCCAGAGATGAACTCCTTAGATTACGCCATCTGGAGTCGGACATCAGCCATATCGATAACCTAATATCATCACCCCTTAAGGCATTGATCAATGACGGGATAAAGATGTCAAAAGACTACGGGTAAAGATGCGCGTATAGTATCGTGGGTGTGTTGAGGCTGTAATTGAAAATAATGGAAGCTACATTGAATATATTATTCGTGTCGACATTGTCTGCACATTTAATTCATCTCCTATTTGTATTAAATTGCCTAACAATGCGGCTGTAACAGCAAAATTGTCCAAATCTGGGGATAATTGTTCATCCCACAAAATGTTTAATGTCTAAATAACCACTAAACTAACTGAGTTTCTTTTTTTACAGGTTTTTACATAAGACCTTAAGACATCGTGACACCATTGGTCGTAAGAATCACTGAAAAACTCTTTGAGTTATTCATCTAGAGAGAAAAGGTTAAAAACATTTAGTGTCTGCTCCACTATGTCTTCCCCACTGGGCGATGCTGAAACGGAAAAGATCATTCAGGCCTTCCGTAATGATGGTAACATTCATATTCTGGCTTCCATCTTCAAAGTCTATTCAAGAACCATCAAGAGAACTGTAAATAAGTTTAAAAAAGACGGAACAGTAGAGGGGAAAACTGGATCAGGGGATCACAAGAAGAAGATAAATCATCATTTCAACTTAGAACTAAATACATTCTTATTGTTCGAAGTAGAGTCCAATAATGATACAAAAGTCTCAGAGAATTCCAGTAAGATATCTTTAATCATTTCTGAGATACAACGGTTCAAAGCTTAATTTAAGAAGTAGACAATTTTGCTGTTACACGATTTGGACAATTTTGCTGTTACACTGGGTACATATTAAGAAACTTTCCGGGTTAATATCTTCCGCGGAAATGAAGTGGAAAATATTATATTGAATCACTTGCTAAGTCTGCAGATAGGACTGCTCACCGTATCGTTCTAGACAATTTTTCTCGCCAGAATTTAAATTACACGTTAATATGTTGACTATTCATCCATGTGTTGAGCATTACTCTCACATTGGGTCTGGTGTTTCTGCTATATATTTCTATGGTTGATTTTATTTAGCGGCATATAAACCTTTATGGTTAATTAATGACAAAATCTAAATATTTTGTACACAATTTTATGGCTTGTATTACATATATCGTGTATATAATTTTATACTTTCAGGGTAAATTTATAGATGATAAAATGTAATCTTGTTAATTTAAAAAAAACTACAAAAATGTAATGTGGTCATTTTATTATAAAAATGTATTTCTTATACGTGTTATATTGATTGTCATCTATATATTAAATGCAAATGTCAGTGTGTCACTGTGTCACACTTTTTCAATTAAAGGAACACAACTTTCTAATTATCTCTAGCTAATCTTCTCTATATAATAAATGCGAATGGTATTGTGTCACTGTGTCAAACTTTTTTTAATTAAATGGACACAATTCTCTAATTTTATCTGGCTCATTTTTATAAAAACGCGAATATAATTGTTTCACTGTCACACTTTTTCAATTAAAGGGACACAACTCTCTAATTTTCTATATGTCACCTATATGATAAAAGCGAATCTCAATGTGTCACTGTGTCACAATTTTTTTAATTAAAGGGACATAACTCTCTAATTTTCTATAGCTCATCTTTTTCTATATAATAGAATGCCACGAGCAAAGTAAAAACATCCCGAGCCGATTCGGGAGCCGCAATCTTGAAATTTCGGATTCCTAAATTTTCATTACTGTGATTTTTTTTCGGACGGTTTTTGTAGGTGATTTTTTGTGACGAATTTTTTTGTACGATAACAGTTTTTATAAATTGTAAAATAAATTTGGGAATAATCGAGATTAATTGCGAAATCCAGCGAAAGTCGCCCGTGAAATAAAAATAATTGATTGTACGGCAAGTAAGGACCTACGTACATCAAACTGACTTAAAATTAAGTGGCGGCAGAAGAATTATTGTTGAACTTTTTAAATATAAGCTTAAATATTAATGCAATATTTAAATGCAGAGATCAATTTTCAGTTCTTCCAAAGTTTATTGTTGCTTAGCGAATCTACCCCCACTACCAATTGTGATGGGGTCCCAATCAAGTTCCCTCCGCAAATGCTAGCTTAAATACCCTCTGATAGAGGATCTTTTAAGCTAGATTTGCTATAAAAATGTATTGTTGGTAATGTTACGATTAAAATGTATAGTTGTTCAATTTATTATGAAAAATGTATTTTTGATAAATTTACTATAAAAATGTAGAGCTGATATTCTTTTTGGATGGTGTCACTAGATGTCTGGGTCGACCTGGGGGCAACAGCAGTTAAGAAGTTGTTCCACGCTCCTCAAAACCTCCAATCTCCCAATCAGTGGCCTTGCTGCCGGTTTTAGTTTATCGTCATACCCAAGAATATATACATTGTTAAACTGCAAATAAGAATATGCAAAGTTATCTTTCCTGGCCTGATATCTAGGCTTCACTCATTTTCCCACCCCTGTAACGTAGCTTCTTATTGCCTTTTCTATAAATATTTTCATGGCAATTGTTCCGATAAGCTTTCCTATTTGGTCCCTAGATTTTATGAATATAAAGGCCCTACTAGATTGACAGCTAGGTCTCATAATCATAGAATTGAAGAAACTGGATTTTACCGCAAGTTCTTTTCTAACAGTTTATTCTCTTGTACTTCTGACTTGTGGGAATCCATTCCGGCTTCTTGCATTCCTGTTAGATTTGCTCTTCAAATATTTCAATGCAAAGTCAATAGCCATCTTCTATTGCTTTTATCCCTGTCCTTTTTTTCCTTTGCACAATCCCACTACATCCACTCTCTTCTCACACTTTCACACTCTGTAACCCTCTGCGTGCTAGTGGCCCTCCTGCCTTGCTTTGCGTGATATAATTCCTTTTCTTTTATTGGTTTATAGCCTTAATAATGGTTTATCTTTCTTTCATATTCTTTCTTACTAAGAAACCCACTGAGTCCTAGTGGCTCTATTGCTTTAATTGGAATGAATTGATTAAAAAAAACTTAAAAGTCGATGTAATTGTGTCAATTTTGGTAGACAACCTTTATGCTTAATAATGTATATAAAACAATATGAACAATAATTTCTCTCTACAACAGTTCTTATCGTGTGAAAAGGAAAGCATAGTAAATATACCCATAATATAATAAGCGCGGTTAGTCTTGTACGCTTTTGAAAATACTCGATAAAATACAACAGTATACTTATTACGGACAATCTTCCATTTACACAATCTTACAATGTTACTCGCCTTTTTTCCTCTTTCCTTTTTTGTTAAATAATAGGTTAGCGTACTATAATTTTCTTCATGGGGTTGAACATGAGGTCAGATACAAGCCATAATATGGGAAGTCGATTTTGATTGGCTGAGCTAACGTGGTAAAGGAGATAGGAGAGGGCTTTCAGCGAGTACTGTCTTAACCGTCAAGCAATGTAGACGTGTCCTCTTTCGTGTCTGAAACGGCTCCCTAATGAGGAAGATCGACCCCCCACTGGATAGTAAGTGGTTTTAAGGAGGATGAAAGGTTCGAGCGCCAAATCTTATGAATTTTGTCACACACATCCCATCCAAGAGCTTTACGGATGTGGAAGTCTTTTGATGGATCTATTACGCCAGATCCAAGATATTTGAAGTCCTTAATTCTTTTGATGGGTGTATTACTGAGCGAACTCAACTCGGAGGGTTCAGGGGAGGTTGTGATATATTCTGTCTTACTCACATTGTAATTTCGTTATCTACTTGATTTTAACATCTTCTCACCATATATAGCATCTTCAGCTATTGCTATTGCAGTCGACGGTGTATTCTACCTTACAATTAATGATTATTCTTCCCGCTTTTTTTTTACTCGTTAAATATCTAGATACATTTAAAATCGTTGTTGCACCATAACACAATGTATATAATGAAAAATGTTCGTCCATCACCCAATTGTTATTTCAGTAAGCAATAATTGTTCTGAACATAGTTACTCTTTGTAAATATATACGTCCACTAGTACGCGCTTGAATGTTATATTTAACAGTCCCCCTACGAGGAATGTATGTGGCACAAGACCGACTTTAACGTGGGTTTCTCCGATCCCGTAGGCTCGCCCGAAAATATTCCTTTGGAACCCGCATAAGCGTGTTCGGGATCTGTCTACCTCCCCGGACGAAACTTCGGCAAATCTTCGTCCGGGTTCCTCTCTGCCAAAGCAAATAGTTCGACAGAAGTCGCACACAGTCAGAGACTGCGTGTCGACTGCCCGAATGTCGACGAGCTGGATGGTTTTGAGAAACTAACAACAGATAGGTATTCATCAGTGCATCCACATAGCAACCGTAGGTGATACAACGTCAATTTAAAGTGGGTTTACGGTAATACCGTGGACAAATTCCTCAATCTCTCTTGGTAATTACTCTTTTGTGCGCCCCTAAGGCGGCGGGTAATGATCCCAGTTCCCTCTTGAAGGAGAAGTACTACCTGGGAGGAAGCCCTCGCCCACCTGTGACTTGAAGCTAATATTATTTTTCAACTTTCCCCTGCCGAAGGCATGTAAGTGGATTTTTCAGTGCACCGAATATGACTCAAGGTTGAGGTTTAAAGAGGATTTAATGGTAATACCGAGAGAGATTGCTCAAGCCACCTCGGCGATTCGCCTTTTGAGGCATGCCTCAGACGCCGGGTAATGAATGACTGGATAATGACCCCAGAGATAAATTAACCGGTCTCAAGCGACACAATTTATCACAAAAATAGCAACTGGAAGAAAATACAACCAAGAAAGCTATGTACCAAATACCTTGAAATGGCGAGAGAGAATATAATTGCGAAACCAGCAAAATTAAAAAAAAAAACCAAGGAACACTAAAAATCTGGAGGCAATTGTTTTCATTAGGTAAGCATACATGAAGCGTGAATAGTTGAAATTTGTACAGTTTATTAACCTTTTGTGCGTTATTTAATGCCGAAATATATTTTGCTATTGCAATAATGATGGCTTCATAGCATACATTACCATATAACAGAATAGATAATACAAAGCAGTTTAGTATTTTTTTCTTTATTTGCAACGAAATATTACTGTTGCTTAAGACTGTTTAGTTTTCGAATGACTGTTTTATTTTTTATGGTTTACTCACCCTTTGTAGATTACTTAAAGCCAAAACATGCAATAATAACCATTAGTTCCAGATTCAAGTCCTACTATTTAATCCATAGTTGGGGAAGATGGGTTCATACATTTCCCAAGGTTATTTGCGCGTAAGTGAATATAACGAATCCGACTCGAATTTGAACCCTGCTCTCTTTCATTCTGAGCCACTATCCATTACACCCCGCCCATACACACTTTATACTAAAGTTCGTAATAATAATAATAATACAAGGCGCGGTAGCCACTCAAAATAAAGGGTTACTGTCAAATGGTCATACTGGATGGGATGTAATATGACTGGAAGAACAATTCCAGTTTTTTTTTTCTCATGGCCAATTTAGATGTAAGGCAGGTGATTCATTCAGTTTGAAACAGACTAACTAAAGATCGGGCCTCGTTCTGAAGCTGACGAATGATTTTGTAGCCTTTGCAAAGGACTTTATTTTTGAGCTTCTGTCTGCGCCTCCTCGGCGAAGAGAAGGTCCTTAACCAGATGCATTTTAATTACCGTATAGAACCGAAGGCAATTTCAAATTAACAGGTTGCTGCTTTTGCGTGTGAATATTCAAGCCTCTTTCACCCATCTCTTTGGTTGCATGTTTCAGCGTCGTGCTAAAGTAAATTGAAATTAGTGTGTTGGCAATCACGCATCCACGCTTGACGCTTTTCGATCGTGAACAATTCAGAATATCTATCTATCTATCTATCTATCTATCTATCTATCTATCTATCTATCTATTATAATTAAGTAATTCATCGGCTCTTGAAGAAACCTCAACAGAATGCAGAAAGCACTGGACGGCCGTTTCGTCTTATATTTGGGACTCATCAGCAGTTGATGGCAAAACGACCCCATGTTCTTAGTTAACCGGGGCAAGAGAAGGCTTGTTAATTTTAACGCCCCCAAAACTACACTTCTCCCCATTAACCACTCTCTGTCATCCATCAGCATAGATAATGCTAACCGCCAGGAAAATGACTCGCTGAGCCTTTTCGTTCTAACGATCTCAGCTGACATGAGGTGGAGAGACTATATAGCATCCATTGCTAGCTTAGTTGCTAAGACATTTAGTTCACTGTGTCGTGCAAGACAAGTTTCCTAAGCAGAATCTATCTTACATATCTATATTTGTCCATGCTTAGAATATTGCTGCTATATATTGTTCGGTACCCCTGATATTTACCTTGAGTTCCTTGATAAAACCCAAAGAAGAATCAGCAATATTATTAGCCTTGATCTTGCAGCTCGGCTTCAATCAGTTTCCCATCGCTGAAAGCTTACTTCTCTTTGCCTTTTCTGTAAATACTTTCAAGATAATTGTTGGGATCAGCTCTTCAGTATGGTACCTAGACTCTATGAATTTAAGCGGAGTGCGTTGAGATCTCCTCAATTTACAGGTGAGTTGGCTAGATGTAGCCGTAAGTTCAATCCTACCAGTTTATTTTTTCGCACTACTCACCTGTGGAACTCTCTTCCGGCTCCATGATTTCCAGCCAATTTTAATCTGCAAATATTTAAATGCAATGTCAATCACTATCTACTGCCCTCCTGATTACTCTTTTCTCTTTCCGCTCATTATTAATGCTTGTGTCGATATAGGGATATAAAATTGTAAATGTTTACTGAACATCATATGAGAGGCACTTTAATTTTAATGCATGTTACCATTTTTCAAAAGATTGAGTTTTTAATTTTCGCGAGATATTTCGGTTGTGAAGTTTAAAACGGATTTACTTTCTGTCCTAAGCTAAATGCTTTTTATTTCGGGACAATTATCCTCTGCAGTATGCATACCATGGCACAAGTCTTAAAAGGGAAGTCAGTTTATTCGCTATATTTACATTACAATATCTCTATCTATGAAAGGCAGGATGTGTGTGTGTGTGTGTGTGTGTGTAACGAATGCACGGACGCAATTCTCGACGGATTTGCACCAAAATTTACATGCACATGATCCAAGTTAGTGACAAGGCCAAGTCCGACTTTGCATTTCCCAACTCCCATCGATAGTGGAAATAATCGATTTGTTTATGCTTCTACGACAGTTTTCATGTAGTTTGAGGCCATTTTATACTGGCCAGAGTGAGAGCCTATAGCTGGCTGCTACGAATAGGCAGGAAGATTCTATTGTCCAGCGTGAGAGCCAACAGTTGACTGACACGAATGTTAACTAGCATGCTAGCATGCAAAAAAATCGATAGCTGCATTCGTCAGAAGTGGGAAAAATTTTAAATCTGCATGGCGCTTTACTCCAATTGACTCATTCGCTTGCTTAAACTCAATGTTGATTCTCATTCCGCAGAACTGGGTTGGGTGTGAAAAAGTATTGTTGTTAACATTCTTTTTTCATTCGGTTTTTCCAGTTACGAGTCCTGTTTTAAAGCTGATCGTTTTGTTTTCATTTTGTTTAGTTCTTTTTTCGTAACAGATTTAATGTTTAGTATAGAGCTTAGAAAAAATTCGCAGTGTGAGATAGGCAAGAAGTAAGGCTGTATGAGTCCTACGATTTTTAAATCAAGCCCGGGCAACGCCGGGCCATGCTGCTAGTTGTGAATATGATTTCTGTCTTCCCAATTCTGCTCCTTTAACACGAAAATGCATTTAATATTTTTTTCTTTTTCTAATATTTTTTTCTATCATTTAATATTTTTTTCTTTTTCTATTTTTTTCTTTTTCTAATATTTTTTTCTTTTTCTATTTCTGGCCTTTAGTTCCACATTAAATAACAACGGACATCTTCTTCTCGCCATCCCCTTCTCACGAAAAAGTAACTTTGTAATAGCAACCATAGCATGGTAGTGATATTGGCTAAACGGCACTCTTGGGTGCCGTCGATAGCTGTGCTAGCACGAAGTCACAGGCCATCGTCGCCGAGTGCTTGAGCGTGCTGGTCTTGTTCAAATTGTTAATCACGCTAGATAACACCTTCTTTCCCAGAAACTGTAACATAGGTCTGCTCAGCTTAGTTGCAGTATAAACCACAGGTGGACTCTGTGAGTGTTGAATAAACACAAATGCGTCTGAGCAAGCGTCTGCAATAGGGATTGGCTAATCTCACTCGTAGACGAGTAAACGGGTAACCTCGAATACGAGTGGTCAGCTATACAGACATACATACAACGGCATAGGAAGTTTCTAGACTGATCAGAAAACTTCTTTAAGGTTACCAGTGCGGAGAAAATCACGTGGGGTGTTCTTAAGAACATTAGCCCAGGGTTATCCCTAATCATGACAAAATTGTTTAACTACTGCCTGAAGGAGAAATGCTTTTCCAAGTCTATGGAAGGTTTCTATTGTATGTGCTCTTTTAGAAATGTGGTTCTACAGAAGGGTATTGAGGATACCTCGGACCAAACATATGAGCAAGTTTTGGAGAAAATGGTAACAAAACCAAAACTAATACTTAACACTAAGAAAAGTCAGTTGGTGTTTCTGACGTATATAATAAGGAAGGAGGGCTTGGAAAATCTCATACTCACGGGACAGATAGATGGCAAGAGGAACACAGGAAAACAACACATAGCATACTTGGTGATCTTGAGTAAATGTCTGGTGGAACAGGGATCAGGAGAAATAACAGAAAGTCAAATTTTATTAAGAGCTATAGGAGACAGGAGGTTGTGGAGAGTCATGATAGCCTACGTCCTCAGGAGACATAGCACGCAAAGAAGTTCTCATTCCCGTCGCAACATTGCCCCATCAGCTTCCTTAGTGTCATTAGAAAATTCTTTGAGTCTTTGATTATCAAAAACGACAATCCGTATTAACATCGCTCTTCTATGTCCACTACTTATGTCCTGTCATTACAAAATAAACCATTGAGCCAGTAGACGATAAATTAATCGCGAGAACTTTCGCCTTAGATATATCAAAGGCTTTTGACAAGGTGTGCCATAGGTGGTTGTTACACAAATGCTCCAGCTGTTGCATATTTGAAAGAGTTTTCTCATTTATCAAATCTTTCCTAACATATATATTCATGAAAGTCGTTGTAAGTGCCTAGTCTTCTGAAGCCCATGCGATCAATGCAGGTACCCCGCAAAACTCTCTTCTCGACCCTAAACTCTTTCTGAGTTGTATTAACGATCTGCCAAAGCCTACTGACAAATCTTTAGTGAATATATATGCGTCTCCCAAAATCTAGATGATCAGAACCAGGCACCTAATCTCTCCTCCAATCTAGCTCTCAATGGAAGAAAAACTGGCTTGTAACATTCAATACTTCCAAAAAGAATTTAAATCCAATGTCAATCTTTATTTTCTGTTTTTTTTTTAAATTCCTTTTCTTTTATTGTTCTCTCTTCTTAATAACGTTTCTTTTTCTCGTATTATTTCACACTTAGCAACCTCCTTGCGGTTTAGTGGCTTTATTGCCTTGCTTGGTTACTAATGTTCATCATAGACCCTTCCGTTTCGCCTATCATGAATAACGATTGTTCTTTAAAGCAGGCTCCTTTGCCGTGAAAGCCTGTTGGGAATTAAGTTAACACCCGGACCTCAAATGGAAATCGGATGTATGAATCATCGCTAAAGGTGATCGGAAAACGGTCGGTTTCTTGTGCCGCTCCAGAAGGTATCTGGTCCCTCTATCTTTACAAGAGACAGACCAAGCTAAAAATCGGTTATTGCCTGCATAGCTGGGCTGGGGCTGCCGACTTCTAACTTAATACTCTTGATAGAATTCAAGAGCGTTTATGCGACGTTATGAATGAGGAATTATTTTCAACCCTACATTACCTCTGCCACAGATAAGACTCTGCTTATTCTATTGTGACCTCCATAGCAAATCGTCTGATGATCTATCTTCCTTAGTTCCACCTTTTCTGACCTTCACAACTAAGACCATGGCGTTTATACTGGGACAAATCCTCCTTCTTATTCCAACTCCCTCCCATGAACAGATACCTTATAGAACAAACTCCCAACAGGCTGCTTAACCGATCAGTTCGACATTCCAACCATCTGAAGAAGGCCGGAGCGTACAACGGCTGAAACGTTGTAATAAATATGACAACAAAGATGAGGACAATAGTCCGAATAATGTAAATAGTCAACATAATACCTCATCTCAGAAGTATAGACAGATAATGGTTTCTCTTTTATATACTATAAAACTTCTTAATTGTTTAATTTACTATCATCATTTATTCAGTTAGCGCATTTTTCACGGCTGTGGTCGCCACTCCCTCCATCTCTTTCTGTTTGATTCTGCCTTAGCTACTTTCATTTCTGCCCACTTCTTAATACCACCAAACAAATATACCGGTGGTCGTCCGTGGCGCCGCTTGTCTTCCAGTGCCCAGTGAGGTCTTCTGCTAAACAACAGGAAGACCAAGGTAAGATTGATTGACAGTGGCCGCACAGAATTCCTTTTGGAGATGGAAAACGTACAGGATTTTGTGTAACTGGACTCCACCATCAATAGCCAGAGCAGCTCTATGCGGGTGATCAAGAGAAGGCCGCCAATAGATACAACAAAAATAGGAATCATCTGGAATAATCGGAATATACACATCAAAGTTGAAATTACTACGAGACCCTGCTTTCGCCAGCACCAGCTATGGATGCAAGTAATGAGAAAGACACCGGATTGATGCTTTCGAGATGAATTTATATCGCAGTCCTTAGAGTGTCATGGACAACTAGCGGCACTAATAAATTGGTGCTAGATACCAACAGAAAAAGGTACGTATTGACAGAGCACAAAGCCAAGCAAACTGCGGTTTCGATAAGGACATTCCGCGGTAAAATGAGAGCGGTAAAAATATAATTTAATTGAACATTTCAACGATGGCGGTAAAAATATAATTTAACTGAACACTTATGAATCAAGAAAGAGACTGACCACAGAACACCAAAATATATTACGCACCTATTATATATATATATAAATATATATATATATATATCCTAGTTGTTTCTCATTTTTATTAACTGTTCTCTATATACAAAGCCCAAGGTCCAATCAGGATAAAACCTTACTGAATGATGTATGCAATAATAACGTAAAAGAAGGAAGAATGTGCAGATTATAGGAGTGTGTAATTTAGATATTTTGTGATTCCAGCGCCGAGTGAGTTATTCTGCTAAACACCAAGAAGACCAAACTAATATTGATTGACATTGAAGACTTCAACAACTGCCGGCGATAGGATAGAGATGGTGGAAGACTTTGAGTACCTGGTACACACCATCAATAGACAGGGCAGAGGGCAAGAGAATGTTGTCAAAAGCAAGAAGTGGTACGACAAAAACGGGAAACCTCAGGAATAATCGGAATATACACATCAACTTTAAGTTGAAATTCCTGCGAGCCACTGCTTTCACCAACACCAGATGCCAGTCATGAGAGAGACATAGAATTGATGCTTTCGAGATGATTTTATAACGCTGTACCATGACCAGTGAGACGCACCAATAAATGGATGTTAGATACCATCAGAACAAGGTACTTACTGAGAGAACAGATGACACTAAAGGATCTCCTACTTCTGGTTTGTTAGACGAGAAGGCGGCTCCGATAATGACATTCTGCTGGACCCAGTGGAGGACAAACGGCACCAGAAACGATGTTTAATTAGCAACGAATATATATTTTCAAATATGCAAATGCTATGTTTTAAAAAAGGTCTACACTTGTTTTGTTTTTCATGTCTCAGTTACACAGCGTTTTCGGCAATTTCAGCGGTAATGACACACAACTTTTGATGTCATACAGGCTTAAAATGCATACAAGCACAAACGAGATTGTGTTATCGCCTCCGTTTTATTCATTCCAGTTTCTATAAAATTAGAGATTTTACAACGGAGAAATGCATCTGTTCAAATAATAAACCTGCCAATGAAAAAAAAAATCAACTTCTGTTGTAGCATAATAAATAGCGTTCTGATTCCATTATAGACTTCAAAGCGAAGCCAATTTCGTTTCAATCCAATATTAAATTGGATTTTTCGTGGCCAAAATGTGTTCATTCTTAATATTTCCGATTAACTAAAAATTGTGGAGGTTGTTTCTTGACGTTTCATTGTCCTTCGTCTCTCTTCAATAAATTTGTTTTTGCGTGTATCTATTTGTTTATTCCAAGTCAAAGCTTTTCCAAAAGTATTACCAAAATAACCAGATTTATTTCTAAAGAAAATGAAAATGTTCAGTGGTTTAAGGAATGTTTTGTCTCCGAACTTACGAAATATGAAAGTAGCCAAAGTAGATATTTGTAAAAATAATATATCACATGGAAACAACGAATCATTCCCATATTTAAAAATACAAGTCATCACTATCTCTTTAATTGGTATTTAACACCGATAAAAATAGTTCCATTAATGGTAATTGTCATGGTATTTCTCTACAAGAAAAAATCTGGCATTCATTGTCCGAACAGCCAGTGCTGCTTTCAAATGAAATTTATACAAAAAACATTTTCTTAAAACACATTTTTAATGAGAATAGGCTTTTCAAGTCCAGTAGCTGTTATTGCTCTTTCCAGGATTGATGGGCGTTTCGTTCCTAACCTTTTATTTGAAGTGGTATGGAACATCAACAACTTGATTATATAATTCTTCTACGTTATATGTGCTATCCATTTTTGTTGCTGATGCTTTTAGAAATGGTTAAGTGATGCGTTTTGTTATTTCGCATCGCTCTTTGTGATTTTGTTTGGTTTGGTTTAGTTTATTTTGTTTTACGACATATCAACCTCAGTGGGTTATTTAATGCCGACATTTTTAGGATAGATTCGTATGAATAGAATATGTATTCTTTGGTTTAGATTGGTTTGGTTTATTTTGTTTTACGGCATATCAACCTAAATGGGTTATTTAATACTGACAAAATGTTCATTGTTGTTAATATTTTTTCCCCAAAATCTATTTCTGGTTGGTTGGTTGTTTTGCTTCATGGCATATCATCCTCAGTGGGTCATTTAATGCCAACAAAATATTGAAATAGATCCATAGCGATAGTTTAGTTTGGTTTGTTTTACGGCAAATCAACATCAATGGTGTGACAGAGAAGAGAGTCGGGGAAACACATACACACACACGTATATTTTTTTTATTGAAATTGGAGTGGATCTGAGAAGCGAAATTAGATCAGAGCATTTTTGTTTACTGATGGGAAATCTGATCTAGGGCAGGAGTTTTACTCATTTGAAATTGTATCATTAGGAAGTCAATGGAAAATGGTCGAAATAATTTTCCTCGGTTAAAATTATAAATAGAACTTAGTAAGCTATGAGGAACTTTGGAATTCACATGATTTTGGTTGAAAGTAGATAGAACCTGTGATAATCGCGTAAGAAGTAGTAGGGCCAAGGGTCGGTTATGACCAACCGGGTTTATCTATATAAATGCATAGTTATGCTGAAAAAAGTGGTAGTTTTTGGCTTGTCTGTCTTCGAGTGCAGTCTAGTTGGGTGGAGAGATGTCGGAGATTGAAAGTGAGCAGAGTTGAATTGAAGGTTCGAAGAAGTACGAAAGTGACGTCAGAGATTGGAACAAAATGGCCGCTAACATGTGCTGTTGATATAAGAACGAAGAAGCGAATTACTCCTCCAACATCTAAGACTACTACTGCTACTATTATTATTACCACTGAGAACGGAAACGTTGAAAAAGCCACCCCTCTCCTTTAACGAAATTACACGAAGTATTTTCTTTTGTTTCGTTGATCATCGTTCATATACGAGAGACTGGAGATAATTCTTGGAGATGAAATAGAGAGAATTTGTCCCGAGCAAGACGAATTATTCTCTCCATCTCCTTGCAGACGGAAGAGGCAGACGGAAGAGAGAGACAGTGGAGAGTCGAGTTGGAGACTCGAGGGGGAGAAGAAGTGACGTCAGAGATTGGAACGAAGCGTCCGCTAACATGTACTGTTGATATAAGTACCGCTGCTTCTGCTACCACGAAGATTACTATTTCTGTTACTACTGACGAGGCGGAACGCAACTATAAACTTTAAGCAGCGCACAGAAATCTTTATCTCTCTATCGCAAGAGTCGAATATCGTTCTGAGACGATTTAACAGGTTAATCACAACCCACTCTCTCTCTCTCCCTCCCTCCCTAATCCAATGTATGAGTTTTTACGTCAATTACTTTACTTTTCTGTAAACCGTTTCTTTTCTATACTATTCTTTTCTGTTATATAAAAGACATTAACAATTCAACCATTGAATAGTTTTTTGTCCGGCGGCTTCTGCAGATATATATATATATATATATATATATATATATATATATATATATATTTTGGGTGCATTCTAAATTTCTTAGCACAGACTTTTCAGTCGTGTCTACATCTTCAGTCGACCGTGAATGGATGAACATCACTGCTGCTTTCTGGATCAAACCAAACACAACGTGGGCAGGAAGCAGGATTAAATCAGTGAACCGGTTGAATGTTCTACGGATGCTCAGGGGACCTACGGCCACTCCCTTAAGTTCAGTTAAGACCGAGTAGACACCTCAACCCAGAAAGTAAGACGTCGGAGGTTGAGGGGCTGGGGGGAAAGTGTTACCCTGGTAATATTTTTTTCCTTCATAAATCTATTTTTGGTAATATTTTTTATCGTCATACCCAGGACGGGTTTGTGATTTTGTAGCGCCAGTCTATAAGGTTTTTAATATTTGAGAAAAAGACTCGTTGGAAGCCATTTTAACAAATGGAAAACGGCAGTTAAGAGATGTTCATTTAAACATTTCTGAATGAGTTGGACTCTTTGCCTGACAGTCAAAAAGTACCCTCTAGCGGAACCTATTCTAGTTTCATGCCAGTCTAAATCTACATGAGATAAAATTCTAGATCATGTGAGTGTGTTTAATAACATACCTTTAGTTTTGAGATCGAGATTTTATTTACGGTACTGGATAATAGTACCCACTAGTGCAAACTAACCTGTGTTCATGACAATCTAAATCTACATGATATACTATTCTAGATTTTACAGCTAAGACACTCTATGACACTTCCACAGAGTCGACTCACTCTCATTTCCTCCATGTCCCATTTACAAGAAGAAAATTCTTTAATTTTAATCTCTTCAAGTCAATGGTCAATGGTTACTTTCCCTCCTTATCTTCATAACAACTATTTATTTTCATTTTTTCTTCCATCTATACCGTAGAATTCATCCTCGGTTCATATATTGTTGACTGTAACCTTCTACCTTGAGTGGTTCGCGAGCTCAAAATTTTCATCAAAATAAATGGGTGACAAATATTCCACGTATAAGAAGAATTCAGTATTTTTATTTTAAATTTATTACATATATATATATATATATATATTAATGCATGTTTCATTAAACTTTATAGACAAGTTTTGTTTATTTATTTTACGTAAGTTCCCTTCGTATTGTCTGATAAGCTTAATCACATTATCGTTGAAAGACGAAAGGAAAACACCTTATTGTCTATACTATTTAATAAAACATGCATTAATGAAAGTTTTCTGCCGTAATATACACAATATATATATATATATATATATATATATATATATATATATATATATATATAATCTACAAACGTTATCACGTGTATAGTAGGTAGCTTAATAACAAAAATGAAAAATTGCTGTTAAGAAGAATTTCTTTCGAAGAATTAAACGTATTCCATTCTAAACGTTAACCATACATAGACTAAGGCAAACACTGAAGTTTTATTGTATGAAATACGTCTTAGACGACGTGAAATGTGACTCCGAATGCACGATTTAATAGTGAAAGATGTCCTTCAAAAGCAAAATAGCTTTAAGGAACAGAAACATTTGATCTGAAAACAAAAGTGCTGCACTGTATGTAATATCAATCTACAGATATTTATTTCTGTGAAAGCCAAAAGAGGGAATGGGGAAGTATGGTTTTCAACACTCTGTATTTAACCATAGCTAGCCTCAATCACTGACCCAAACGCACTATAATTTTTCTTTTACCAAAACAACACGTTCATGCGAACGATATTACTACAGTAACCATAATGATTTGTCAGAGTTAGCTCCTCCTTAATTCCCTAATTGTTAACTAGGTGACGCTCTCCATGCACTTCTTGTCTCGTTTTCTTTTTTACTTTGCATTTCAGTGGACACATTTAAAAATGTCATGTCTTACAGAGATCCGCGTTTTTTCTCACTTGTGGGAAAACACCATGAAACACACATACACGTACGTACGAACATTCACCAAAATGCGAACTCTTTACGTTCACACACAAACACAATGTTGATGTCTTTGTTACTTGCAAATTTGTTGTTTAATATATATATATATATATATATTTACATACATTATATATATATATATATATCGTTTTTTTTGTTTTCTTTACATCTTCGGTTGGACTCAACTTGAGTCTGCATTGTTCTTGTAGTTGGACCTTCTAGCAGGGATAAACAGCACCTGTTCCTAATTTAACAACACGTAAAGCCCCTGGTCCTCTACAGATTTATCTATGACATCCTCTCTCGTCCATATCAATCGACTTATATGACAGTTTATTGTGGAGAATTTTCTTACTGATGATCAGGAACCGTTATGCAACAGGGACTTGGTTCTACAGAAATATGTTTAAGAATACCATATGCAGAATATCTAAGCGACGACGCGGCATTAAGGAAAATGGTAATGAAAAACACATTTAGAATCAGAAAGAGATTAGTGAAATTTCTGACAATATCATTAGATCGCATTTTTATTAACTAATCATGACACAGTTTAAGCAAATCTGATAAGAAAATACCTCGTTGTTACATGTTTTATTTGGCTGTTTAAATTGATTTTTATTTGCATACAAGCCGTTTGTCAGCCAATCAAGTGTTGATATATTCATACAATTTTACAGTTTTCTTCCAAGAAATATTTCCTATTGTACTTTATCGAATGCTTTAGTTTTCATCCACGAAAGGCAGTTATGTTTTAATGAATTTCCGTTTCTCACTCAGTCTACCCCAAGAGCTAATCATTAGTCTCCTAATTATTATTTTTGCTATCTGGCTCATTAAAAAGATTTTTTCGATGAGGCTCGCTTTCATTCGCATTTAGTTCCTTTGAAAACGCTATTAATTTTTTTGATCGGTTTCAACCAAGTACAGCCACAAACACACAAGGGGTTACTGGGTGTGGAAGAACTGGAAACAGAAACTTTAATAATGAGCGGGAAAAGAAAAGCATAATCGGGAACACAGTAGCTAGCGACTGGCATTGCATCTAAATGTTTAAAGTTTGTTGGAAAGCATGGAGCCAGAAGGGAGATTCACAGGCGAGAAATATTAGAAAAGAAACTCTTAACATAGAACTTACGGTTACATCTAGCCAGCTCGACTGTAAATTGATGAGATCACGACGCCAGTCTAGTACTGCACTTAAAATTAAAAATATGTCTAGGTACCATAGCGAAGAGCTCACCCTAACAATTACCATTAAAGTGTTTGTGGCAAAGACACAGATAGACAACCTAATGGTAGTTGGAAATTGACTGAAGCTGAGACGCCTGATCAGGTCCAATAATATTGCTGATTCTTCTTTTATTTTATCAATCTCAAGGTAAATAGCATGGGCACTGGATCATATATGATATCCATATTTAAAGCATGGACGAATGGTAGACTTATAGATATGTAAGATGTATTCTGGAGAAAAGGATTGTGTACCAATTTTCTTAGCAACTGACGTAGCAATGGACTTAACATAGTCTTTCTACTTCATGTCAGCTGAGAACGTTACCCCGAGAAGGGACAATGAGTCACTTTCCTGGAGGATAGCATCAGTCATGATGATAGAAGGGAAGAGACATTGAGAAGACGTTCAACCAAAGAACAACACAGCGGATTGGGTTATTCGAGCTCAAAGTATTTCTAACTGGTCATTTTCTTCAAGTTTATGGGCTGCTTTACCAGAACCTCTTTTTATGTTGCCAATAACATTTCTATGATCCGTGGACCTGGTTTGCCCTAAGATAAACTGGATGTTATAAGGGCCATTTTGGCTTTGTGCCTTCTTTACGGCAGCGAATGTTGGACGATTTCCTCAAAGATGAAGGAGAGGCTCAAGGCGACAGAGATGTGGTCCTACAGAAGGATGCTAAGTATATCATGGACCAAGAATGTGAGCAATGATGAGATTTTAAAGAGGTTGCAAAAGAAGGAGGAAGCTTATACTTGATATCAGGAAGAGGCAGCTGAAGTTTCTGGGGCACATAATGAGGAAGGAGGGCCTGGAGAATCTGATACTCACGGGTCGAATAGAGGGAAAGAGAGACAAGGGAAAACAATGCGTGGCACAAGGGGATAACAGAACGTGGTCTGGGGAGGAATCAGAAGGAAGGAACTTGAGAGCTTCAAGGGATAGAGGGAGGTGGGGAGCCATGATCGCCTACGTCCTGAAAGGACATGCACATAAAAAGAAAGAATATTTCTAAGTCAGTGTCACTTTGTTGGCGTTCTGCCTCTCACCGAATATCATTATTATTATTGTTGTTATTATTATTATTGTTATTATTATTAATAATGATGAGCTAATCGCCCTGACAACGAAATCAAATCTCACAAGAACAGAGTGTGCTTTCTGATTGATTTGAAATTCCTTACAGAAAGTAATATATCTTTGAAGATGCTCAAAAAAACTATCCAAATATAAGAATCTTGAAGTGAAAATCTAAAACAACTGGTGCATGAGGACATCAATAATTTCAGTTATACTTGGAGCTCTTGAATTGATTGCAAAAGATTCCAATAGACTCATTGAAGGGATTCCTGGAAGACTTAAAGAAATACAAAAATAAATTAACTCATAAGTACAGCTCACGCATTACGAAGAGCTTTATATCTTTATAAATGAGTCTGATCTTAATCTGTGTGTTTTTTTTCTTTTTTTTCAAAACATGATCAGTGGAAAATGTCATGAAATCATTTCCGAACTTAGATCTCTGGTTGGGATCCGGAAGAAAATGTGTATAAAATAGAAATCAATCAATAATAATAATAATAATAATAATAATAATAATGATAATGATAATGATAATGATAATAATAATAATAATAATAATAATAATAATAATAATTTATTAATAATAATAATAATAATAATTTATTAATAATAATAATAATAATAATTTATTAATAATAATAATAATAATAATTTATTAATAATAATAATAATAATAATTTATTAATAATAATAATTTATTAATAATAATAATAATAATAATAATTATTTATTAATATTAATAATAATAATAATAATAACAACAACGTGACGAGATGGTTGTTTTGTCAGTTTGAAAGAAGTAGAAGCCTAATAGACATGACAGCCACATCTGGACACTTGAGGACATCTGTTCATCCGAAGACAATCACAGCGGACTGGGTTACCGAGCAGGTATTTCTAACCTGTCTTTGTCTTCGAGCTTATCGGCTACTTTATCAAAACCACCCATCATATTACCGATATTTGGCTCTGGTGCATGTGCCGGGGTTACTTGGGTGTTATAAGGGACATACTCTATTCGTATATATCTGCGTCAGTGTTACTTTGTTGGCGCTCTGCTCTCTCACCTAGTAGCAGTATTATCATTCTTTGTATTAACAATAGTAGTAGTAATAGTAATAATATCATCATCATTATCATCATCAATAATATCAATATCGCCGTGAACCACTCACTGGTGTCTATAAAGAAAGCACGTTCATTCTAATTCGTTTGTGGCGCCCTAGCGTCGCTACCATGTGTTACGATATAAATAAATTGAAAGTTACATTTCCCAGGTTTGGTGTACTAATGGAGACACATTTTAGTTAAGAAGGCTGTGTTGCTTATCTTGAAAATCAGCTTTCAAAGTTTAGGTTTTTTTTCTGTGTGCGAACACCGATAACTCTCGACTGTGCAAACAGTGTACATATGTAAATTATGTTGTTCTTGTGTGTGCTAAAATTACAAGGTTTTTTTTTTAAATTTTGCCTTTTTTCTGATTGTGTTCCAAAGCCTACAACATATAATGTCAGGATGTGAAAAACTTGTCACATCTCTTGAGTTTTGTGTTATGCTTGGAGGTATGTGTTTTTAAAAAGAATCGAATCAGACACAAGTCCGAATCCTTTGTATCGGAAGAATTGTCGAATTCTGAAGGACAAAGTAGGGGGAAAAAAGACGAAGAAAAAACTTACAAGAAGAACACAGCGAAATACAATTTCAATTTTAATTAAAGAATGTTCATTGTACTTTTTCGTTTAAAGTTATTTTTTATTTTTTTACAAAACCAAAAAATAATTTCGATTTTATTTTAAATTCATGTTTGTTTAATTTTGTAATTTATTTTATTTTCAATTTAACATTTTTTTTTAATTATTTTACACATGGATTTTTTTAAATATATATTTTTTTTTTTATTGGAGTAGTTTAATTGAAATTCAATTCTTTGGCAAAAGTCATTTTCTTACACGTACTGAAAACAAATTAAAATAAAAGTTTCAACGCAAAGAATCAATAACAAGAAAAGTGATATAATTTGCTTTTTGGGCGGTGCAGTTCGTGTTTATTATCTCGCTAAAGGCGAGAAGCGACGTTTTCCTCATGTCGACTGCATTTTGCAATAACATGGATATTTTGCTCTCAGATAACGGCGATGAGGCTGACGTAGGAAGAATACAAGTAGACGATTAATACCCCGGCAAGCAGTGTTTATATGATTCATTTGTTTTCGAACCTGGCTGGCCCTTTTCTAGGTTTCTTCTTCTTCTTCTATATGCCGTGTTCCTTCAGAACTAAGACGATCATGACTCTCCGCAACTTCCTGTAATTTGTTGTCCTTTTTGCTCTATCACCTAATCATTCTTCAGCCAACACAAGCTCGTTAGCAAGGTTATGCACTGATTTCCTCTGCCCCCTTTGCCTTCAATACGCCCCCCTCCCGTGACAGCCATATATTTCAAGTCCTCTTACTTCACAATAAACCCTAGAAATACTGGACAGTTCAGAACACATTTTGTTTCCAATGATATTTTCCTGTTTCTTAATTCTTTGCTTAACTTTTGGAAGGCGTCTTTCGCAATTCCAATGCGCCTTCGGATTTAAGTGTTGCATTTTCAACCCTCTTTTAAAACACATTATATTACTTCTGCAATTAAATAAAGAAATGTTGTTTAAAACGACGAGTTGCATAGCTGTCTGACGTTTTATATATATATATATGTGTGTGTGTGTGTGTTTGTGTGCAAAAAAAGTATGACCCACCTGGTGCCATGCTAACGTGGTCCCGTACTGATATCGCTATCGAAGAGGGTTCGTATATATAATACGCCACGTATATCTTCATTTCTTCATTTTTAGAAATTTATTTTACACTTTAAAAATTATAATTAAAAAAAGAGATGGGGGGGTAAACAAAAAAATGTTTAAATATTCGTTGATATATTGCTCTTTTAGGACGAGAAATAAACAGACTCTGAAATTACAGGTTGAATCTACGGGGCTCTCAAGGATTACTCAGACCTTTCAAAGTGTACACAGAAAATATTGTGCTTTTGAGGTAAACATAATTTTGGTTGTAAATATGTAACATTTATGATGATAATATACGGATATCTTTCCTTGTTTTTTTGTTAAATTGTACACTGTTCAATTACTAATGTTAACAACGAACTCTTAATATATGTTTATATATCTGAGATGAGGTATTATGTACACTATTTACATTATTCGAACTATTGTGATAAACATAACAACAAAGATGAGGACAATAGTCTGAATAATGTAAATAGTGAACTCATTTAAATTACAAAATTGTACTTGGATTAAACAAAAATTACTTATAATATATTACATATTACTTATGATACATTCCTTTTCGCCGTCAATTATGATGGCAAGGATGCACTATTTACTTAATAATTAAATTAACTCCATCTTATTGTTCTTTTTATCACAAGACTACATTCTTTATCATTATTATTTTAGTCTTTTCGTATTGTTGCTTCTTTGTTGCTTCACTCTTCAATTCTGTTATATCGTTACTAGTTTTCATTCATTATATACTTGGTTGGGCACTTCGATGTGGTGTAGTGGTTAGTAAACTTGTCTAGCGAGGTCAATTACGACCGAATTGTGAGTTCGATCCCCACTGGGTGCCCCATACTTCCGGACGTTTTAGAAAATGACCTTTGTATACTTGGTTTTTGTCGCAGCATTCTAATTTAATCACCCCCAAGTTTTCCCAGAGTTCCAAGTTGCGTTTGCAGACATCCTTAATACGCAGTGCACAACTTCCTGTTAGTGTTGTTGTCCCTGTTACCAACATCGAATGACTGCTGTACCCTCACCAACACTAGAATGAGATGGACGTTAATGAATAAGGGCCTTGATCTGCGCAGGTAACCCGCAACCGTTATTTTCTCGACGCGATATTTTTAAAGAGTGCTAGGCACTACTTTGCAGGATTTGCCAGAATAATGTCAATGTCGACTGCCAACTGCGTTAAGGATTCTACTACGGATTTTTGTCTGGATTTATTTCCATATTGTCTTCCTGCTTTGGATATATAAGCAAATCAGTTGAAATTTGAATCCAGAATTTTTCTTCTCCTAAACAAATTGTCCTTCCAAACGAATCAGGTATGTCTATATAATTTGTTAAACTTTTCCTTATTGCTAATAGTTTCACTCATGGCAGAGAGGAACACGGACGAGGCTTTGCCGAAGGGCAAAGTTGCGTTCGGGGAGGTAGACAGGCCCGGACCCGTTTATGCGAGTTCTACGGGAATATTTTTGGCCGAGAGAACCCACGGTAAACTCAGCCTTGTGACACATACATCCCTCGTGTGTGTGTGTGGGTTGGGGGGGTAATATTAATAGTTTCACTTCGAGCCAGATTTAGATGAAGAGAGGCGCTAGGCTATTCCACTTATAAAGCCCCTCCAAGTAGAGGAAAATGAAGTGTTAATCGACTTCAGCAAAGCAAAGGATTATGCCGGGTGTTTAAAACTACTGAAGGGTTGTTTAGTGTCTACAATGCGTTATGACAGTATATGTAAGAAAGACCTATAACAGTGACAAATATATTATACACATTGGCTGGAGGCCTCCTAGATTTTGAGACCCTAGGCTTCAGCCTGCCCGTAAATCCGGCACTGGTTTTACTTAATCAGATACTTATCTTTAGTCACAACCTCCTGGTTTGGCAAACTTTTCATTACGGCTATTGTTTTAATAGTAGCTTTAATACTTTATATATTTGCTTTCAGCCACAACACTGTGATTTGGGGAATGTTTAACGTATCGCTTTATCTTTATGGCAATACTTACGGTCGATAAACACTTGCCACAGTAGTTTGACATAATGTTATTTCTCAAGAATTTAAAAAATCGAACTACATTCGACTAACAGACCGATAGGCCGATTTTATTTTTAAATTTTACGCGTGGAATTATTTTCTCACTTTTAGAATTATTATAAATGCGTCAAAGTATTCTTTCAAACAAATAATATCCATATTGACATGAATAATATTAAATAATGTATATAACGCGTTCGGTGGAAGAGGGGCGCATTCAACATTTGATAATTTTGCGCCAATACGCGCTTAAAGCTTTTAGGAATTTTGATCAACATTTCTTTTCATGGTTAGCCATAAGGTATTGTAAATGTAGGACTACCTTACATTATAATAAAATTATAATGTAAATAAATAACAATAATAATATTTATTAAGAATTTATTATAGGAAATATCAAGTCTAACGGTAACACTGTTGACAATTATTTATTTAGTTGCATAACAAATAAATAAAAATAATAATATAAATTTTGAAGCTATATTCGATTTGTTGTTTGGTATTTTTCATTTTTTCCTTTGTTATTTACAACATTTTCGAATACATTGACAGCAATGCTAAGTTCCCTAAGTTGAACAAACTTGAGCTATTTCATTTACCCTTTGTAACCTCTCTTTTCCATTGTTGTTTTTAGATCGCTTTCTTCCAGTCCTTTTGATGGGCAATAGCAAAATTCTGAAATTTAGAATGATCTTATTCTATTTAAAAAATAAAGCATGTAAAAAGGAATATTTTAAATTAATATACAATCAAAAATTGCTTTTGAAAAAAAATGAATGGTTGCACTAAAGCTATGTAACAATAATATATTCCGTAGACAAATCTACGGTTCATGCCAGCTAATTTCATTGCATGGCTACAAACTATAAACGTAAATTTAGCTTGAAAATTTGTGTAATCGGTTTAATTTTTTGTAAAATACTTGGATATGTTATAATGAATAATTTGCATTGAAAAAGGCAATTTTCAATTTTTTGTTGCTCCTCCACCGAACACGTTATAGGAATAAGCAGAAACTACAAAAGCCATTGATTGTACAGGGCTATATACCAATGATGGTTGATTATTATATATCTTTTCAATGGCCAGGACATGTAGCAAGAATGTGAGAGACAAGGTTTCCACTTCAAGTCATATTCAGTGAGCTCACTTCAGGAAAAACCCTCTTGAAGACGCAAAGCCCAAATCAAAACAACACTGAAAGCCATTGGACTTGAGCCTAAATCTTTTGAAACACAAACCTAAGACCGTATAAACAGGCAATATTTTATCACCATCGGATCCCAAAAGTTCGAAGCTGCCAGAAAAGAAAAGGAAGAATTCAAAATGGTTACATACAAGGCTCAACATAAAAGACAGTGGATTGGCAAGATTAAATCTCCATAATCGACCCCAAAATCCATGTTCCAAGGAAGAATTTTAATGTCATTCGACTGGTGGTATCGTCGAGCAATTATTCATTTACAGTATTCAAAACGCAATTACACACTAAATACACATGTATATGTCCAGCGGCTGCAACGTATCCATAAAAATTTGGTCGAATAGCGCCTTGTTGCTTATCAAGAGTAAATATATTGTTCTCTATGACACAGGATGTAATTTTGAAACTCGGTGTATCCGTTCTATCTCAAACGCAATGAACAGCTGATCTTGTACCAACCGATTATTACCGATAATAATGACCGTTAGAAAACATTTCGACGGAAAAATACTACTCTAATTAAAACCAGATTCAAGAGTCCATCGAAAACCTTTCACATCAAAACCTGCCGAATTTTATTCAAATTGTTTTGGGAAACTATTTATAGTGATTTTCCAAGCGTAGTTTAAATGTGGCAAAAGGCCGAAAGTAGGGGCATCCACTGAAGATCGAACTCACTACTCAGTCTTAATTGTTCAAGCGAGAGAAGCTTGCTAACCATTACACTGCCTCGAGCTGCCCATGTTAAGAGTTATATTAGCAGTTTCCCTATAAAAAAAGATTCGGTTTTCATTGACCGAACAGCTTTTATTATTGTCAGATGAAATTCATAAAATCTTTATCATAAAACAATTTTTTAAGAACATATGTTTCTAAAGACCAGTGGCTGCTATCGCTATTTCTAGTATTGAAAGGGCGTTTCTTCCTCATTTTATATTTGAAATGGTGTAAAATGTCAAAATATTAATTATGTCGTTATCTCCTCTGCGATTTGGATGCGATATACAGTTTAGCTGCTTCTCTTGTTGAAATTACTGAAGTGATGTGGCTTCTTTTATTTGGTTCAATTATTTGCTTGTGATTCTATATTATCAATCCACAAGGTTCGAATAAGCGTGATCTTCGCTAAAACCTGTTCGGCCTCGCTCACTCAACGCCATGTTTAACAACTGATCTGAGGAAGCAGTTGTAAATCTGGCAGTTTAGATATTTCTGAACATGTTTGGCACCAAGCATGACGTCCATATAAAAATCTCGATCTGATAATGCTATTTAAGAAGATGACTCGAGTTTTCAGAGTACTACTTTGGTTTAGTAGCCATTTGCAGTAATTGCCACAATTCACTGCAAATAATAGTGAATATATAATTGAATAAAATTTAATTGTATTTTATTTTTTGAAGAATAAAATTGACAAAAACAAAACTGGAAATTACTCCTGACCCATCCTAATAGTAAGTATTTTTTTCTATATTAGTAAGTTGTCATATTCGGTTGATTAGCAAATACATTTTTATTAATTCATAACTAGCACTGGATCTGATTCTACTCATGAAATTTGAGATGTAGCTTTACTTACCGGAAAATCATTGTAAAGTCGTTTTATTTGTATTGTTTATAGTATCCCCAGTGCAATCCTGTCGCTACACAGTCATACCTTTGTGTTCCCGACAACGTTATAGTATCTACTTATCATACCTGACTCGCTTTCAACTTTCTCTTCATAAATTGGCCCAAGATAATTATGTTTCATAGCTTATCTCACTAACTTACGATTATGAATGATTTACAAAGATAATAAAGACGTCTTACATATAGCAATGCTTAGCAGGTTATAGTTGAAAGGAACACAAGTTTAATATTTATGCAGAGGACCGGTCAAAGTATCCGTGTGTCCCGTTACAGAAAATTCGATTGGAAATTTCAACAATCTGAAAATAAACAAATTCAAAAAGTGCATGAAATTTATGGATATCTATATGCAGAACTCTGTGAGAGATAGGTCACAAAAGGAAAGGAAAACCTGTTTTTCTACAGACTACCAACAATCTACTGTGATAAAGAAAGCGTTTGAAAATATGATTCTTTGAAAAACTTATAATGACAATTGAAAAAGGTTATTGTCTGGTGTTACGAGTAGATATACAGAGTATCCTGCAAAAAGTGACATTTATTTATCGGCAAATAATATAGCCAATCCTCGTTCAAAAAATCTCAAATTTTAACGAAATGTCTAAAAATTAAGTTGACTGTTCGAGCTTATGTCAATGTGAATCTACCAGGAAGATGGATTGGGTCTGCCAGTGATAATGGGAATGTGCTGTTGAAAGGGCCACTACATTCACCTGACTTGACACCTTGTTTTTTTTTTCTATGGGGCTATGTGAAAAGTCATGCCTATATCCTTCGTCTTCTTACAAGCCTAGAGGAACCTAAACAGAGAATCACTGAAGCTCTGGAGAATGTTACGCAAGACATGCTACAGCGTGTTTGGCAGGAGCTGGACTACCGTCTTGACGTGTGTTCTGTCACATGTGGGGCGCATATTGAACATTTGTGAAGTTTTGTGAAATCAGTTATATAATCTACGTCCCTTTGAATATATCGAATTTTCATAAATAAATCTTGTATTGCCTCTTTAATTTTATTTGCCTGAGACATGTTACTCAGATGTTCACATTTTAAATGATGTTAGGTTTGGGAGTACACCATGTATATTTGTGCATTGGTTTGCTGTCTAGACATTATTATGGGCGCACACGTTTTTTTTATTTTTCTGAATTGGAGATTGTAATGGGATAGTATCGTTGTATACGATGCGACATGAGTTCAAGTAGGAAGGAAATACGTGTTATCACTACGGCTTCTTATGCGTGAAGAATGGCAAAAGGAAATAGAGGGTTTGTACATTTGACAGACAAGGTATCCTAATCTTACATACTCACAGAAGAAATTCCAAGTAGGCCATTATTTTGGCAACACGAGTGTAAGTTTTTTTATTTATCTACAAAAGGGGAAAATTGTTTCACATGTGGTTGTTTGATTTAATATTTTCATTGCAAATAGAAAACATTACGGACACTATCACTATGAAAAGTATAGCGGGGTTAGCTGTACACTACTTACATTATTCGGGCATTGTCCTCATCTTTGTCACCAATGGTGTTCTTTGTCTATGATCTCAATCTGATCCCACAGAGAGTGATTGATTTCCTTTTTCTCTTTATATGTGGTTAGCCAAGCCTGATTTTTCCACTTCCTCTCGTGTTACAGCTTTCTGGTGTCCTTGAAGACTTACCTTAATGGGACTGCCTGTCTCCCCTTTATATATCTTTCCGCAGCTGTACGGGATAGCGTACACACAGTCTTTAGTCATGTTCTCCTCTATGGGGGGTGGTCTTACTCGGGAGTTGTGTCCTCGAAGTGTCGTCCAGCTTTTGAAGGTTGCCCCGATGTTATATGCACCGCAGATCCTTTGTATTTTCTCTGATAACCCCTTCACATAAGTCAGGCAGACTGTTTTCTGAGTGTTGTTGACAATAGCCCGAATAATGTAAATAGTGTACATAATGCCTCATCCCAGAAATATAGACAGATACGGGATTAGTTGATCGAAAAAAACAAGTAATTGCAATCCAGTCTTTGGCAGTAAATCAAACTGGCGTCCATGCTAATCGTGTCACCAGAAATTAAGTTTGAGTTGTGTTACACCAGTATTTCAACCTTTTTAAGCAACGCCACCTCTAGGAGAAAATGGAAATATCACGACAGGCTTAGCAAATTTTTTAAAGGGTATACATTTAAATGTTATGGAATAAAACCATAGATTAAAAAACACACACACAAATATGAAGTTACATTATTTCAATGTTTCTATTCAACTATTCGTGCAGCTTATTTAGTGTACAACCTGTCTCTGGTGTAACATATATTTTTAAAAAGTGGAACAATATTAAATCAAATGCCCAGTGCCGCATATCGGAAACTTCGACAATATTAATTCATAATTCATTATAACATTGTAAACATTTTTGAATTAAACAAAGAATGTTGAATAAAATTATATGAAAAAAGGCTAATATTCATTTATTCAAATAAAGGAAGATTTTAAAAAGTTAAATTAAAAAAAATAAAAATACTTTTTAAAACTGAATATTAAAACAAAGTATCTAAAATAAAATAATAGAAGAATAGTGAAAAGAATTATTTGAAAACAAAAATTATTTTTTATTCATTTATTCAAATACTAACGCTGTACTATTATTACTCGCATATATACATATATATTGGGTAAATTGTATGATGAAGTGGAAAATATTTACTTGTGATGCGTTTCGTCGTTCAGGACTTCATCGGATAAATTTGTTATGTTAGTTGGTCTACACATGCACACGAGAGAAGGATGCTGGGAATTTTAGATTATTTTTAATAAGGCGAAATCATTTAGAGCCTTTTCTCTTTATCTTTCCATCACTTTTGGAAGTAGCTATTCCACACTGGGATATTAGAAAATCTGCCAGGAATTGTGATGAGATGTAAGACCCAGGGCGCAAATTTACTGTAGATGATCTTACGATTAAGGCACCCTCTAGATATTTGCGTCGCAGTTAATTATTTCCCACCGTAACGAGACTGACCACAACTTTGACATAAACAATGCTACTCTCATCAAAGGAGAAAATAATTAACTACGACGTAAATGTCTGAAGAGTGCTTTAATCGTAAAGTCATCTACAATAAATTTGCGCTCTGCCTCTTACAGCATTTAACCATTCCTGTCAGATATTCTAATATTACAGTGTGGAATAGCTACTTGCAAAAATTGATGGAAAGAAAAAGAAAAAGACTCTAAATGAATTTGGCTGATAAAAAATCTAAAATCCCTAGCACTTCTCGTTCGTTTGCGTGTGTAGCCGTACCAACTAACAGATTTAGTCCGATTAAGTCCTGAAGGTCGAAACGCGTCACAAGTAAACTTTTTTCCCCTTTCTCATACAATTTCCCAGATATTGTTCTTGATATATAAATATATATATATCGTTATGTCACACACACACACACGCACACACACACACACGGGCACCTCGAGGTGGTTTCATGGCTAGCAAGCTTGTCTCGCTAGAACTATTACGACCGAGTAGTGAGTTCGATCCTTACTGGGTGCCCCATACTTTCGGCCTTGTGTCACATCTGAGCTACGCTTGGAAAATCACCACACACACATCAGACACACACACACACACACACACACACACATATATATATATATATATATATATATATATATATATATATATGTGACAATATTTAGCGCCTCACTTAAGATGAATACGCGGTACATTCGTGTATCACGGCACGACGTGTTAGAAGCTCGTTCTGTTCCAGTTTACTTATTTGACAGAAATGTAATATAACATCGGAAAATGTTTTCGTAAGAAGTAATAAGAGAAAAAAAACTATTCAACACAATAAATAGTTTTATCTTAAAAATTCGTGCATATTCCAAAAGCACAAGTATCGTTGAGACATTTGCAAGACATGGCCAGAGTTATGAAATTTCAATCACTTTATTGGGGTAAGGTCAGTCTTCTTTTGGAGTGAAGAAAATCTTTCCAAATGGGCACCCTTCATTTTTGAGAAGTTCGTAAATTCCTACAACCGAAATATCGAAAATTAATTAGATATGCATGCGCAAACAGAAGTTGCCCAAAGTCTGACCCATCTAACCAAAGATCGTGCCAGAGGTCAATCGACCAGCATAGCCTTCTGAACTTTGATGTCTTTGCTCCAAGAAAAAAATATTAAAAGAATAAACGTACGTTGTATTTTTTATTCTTTATTTTGTGAGACATTTCTTTTGTTGGACTAAGATTGTATGGCTATTCTCAGAATGCGACACATGCCTTCGCATTTTTCATTTATTTTTTATTAACGTTTCTTTTTATCCATCTCTCTTCCAACTTCTTTTTCTTTTCGGCAACTTGTTTTTATGGACACTACGTCTGACTTTTTCCTTTTTTCTTCATTTGGAACCAAGGACTGCTCACTTAGACTGTGTGTAATTTGACTAACCCAGCGTTCGGGCGGACAAAATGGATGAATTGGAATTTGAAAGAGAAAGAAAAAAAAACAAGAAAAAAACAGAGTTAAAATAAAGTTCAGAAAAAGGAAAAAAATGTGAAAAAAAAAACGAGAAACAAATTAAGGATGAAGATAAAATCAATGCATAAAACAAATTAAGATTAAAGAAGGGAAAAGAATGATGACGAACGAAGGAAGAAATTGTGTTTTTGAAGAGAAAATAAAGATAGTAATAGTGGAACGGTAGCGAAGAAATATAGAAAAAAAAGAGAGAGAAAGAAGTGAAATAAATTATCAAGTCATAAGAGAAAGAGGAAGAAAGAAAAAAAAAGGAAGCATAAAGAAACAAGAAGTACGAAATGGAAGAAAAACAGGAAGGAAAGATCAAGAAGGAATAAAAGGAGGAATGAAGAAAGAAAAAGGGAGAAATAACCAAGGAAGATTCAACCAAGAAGAATGAAAGAAAGCGAAAAAGAATGAAGGAGGAAGAAAGTGATAAAGAATAAAGAAAGAAGATAATAATCAAGAAGAGAAAAAAATACAAATGGAGAAAGAATTAAAGAAAAGAGAGAGAAAGAATAAAGAAGGAGAAAGGAAGAACGAATCCATATGAAAGAAAGAAAGAATAACGGAGAAAGAACAAAAGAAAGTGAGAACTAATCAAGGCAGAAGGATAGAGGATAGATGGAGAAAGAAAGGAAGACATATTCAAGGAAGAGGGACTGTAGAAAAGGAGAAAGTCAATAAGAAAGAAATGAAAGAAAGACTCAAGAAAATGAAGAAAAGAATCCAAGAGAAATAAAGACAGAAAATTAAGAAAGAAAGAAAGAATCAAGAAGAAAGAATGAATAAAATAAAAAATATGCGAGTAGGAAAAAGAAAGAAATCGTATAAACAAAATGACATGAACGGGAAATCGGGTATTGAAAGTAAGTTGTCTTTGAATCGAACTCGGTGGATGTTTAAAGAAGAAACAAAACTACAAGTTAATCAATAAAAGATTAAATAGAAAACCCTTGGAGAAAGTCGCTTCTGAAGAAAAACAATTTTAAAAAATGCTAAAAGCGAAAAACAGTGTGTAGAAACAGAACGCTGCAGAAGTAACTAACGAAAATAACTGAAAATCGAAAACACACAACGGGGAAGAGAAGAGACGAGACAAAGAAAGTAAAAAAGACAGTAAAGGAAGCCAAAATGCTTCCAATCAGCACTGAATGTCTTCAATTCTTTTCTTTTACTTCCAAAATCTGCCATTGTTGTTATGGCTTCGCATTAAATGTTTGGCAGTCACGCTGGATTTTGCCGGGGTCTGGCCACGAAAAGAAATTACACAAACCTAGCAAGCCCCCAACTGGATTCAGCCCTCATCCTCCAACACAGGAACACGAAATCATTGATCTTTCTCTATTGCCCGAGGAACGTGCCATGTCCTTTTCCGATTAGTGGGTCGGATACAAGGGATCAGGACTACTGTATGGTATGATGTTAGAGTCCTTAAATAATTGAACCCATCAATACTGTCTGTTTTTCGGAGACAACGGTTCGATGCTTTTTATTCTTCTTGTCAAATCGATGTCCTCGTTCAAATCAGATATTTGCACAACAGAGTTCTATGCTACTATATATCTATCGAGGCATTCGCGACCTACCGTAAATGATGATGCAATCATTATTGCTGGAAAATGCTCAGGAAAAACCATGATCTCTTTACTGTTTTTTAATGACATTAAATCAGTTTACAAACATTAAAATCACTATTTGATGATTTAAAAAAAAAGTTTGTTTAAAAAAATTGATAATGATTTTTAATACATAACCAGTTCATTATTCACTGTCTTTTTAACGCTGACCCTAACCTCTAACCCTAACTCCTCACCATAACCCATTTCATACTTTCAACAGTTGGTAAATATCATACCACAATAGAAGATAAATAGTATATATCATACTATAGTAGAAAATGGACAGTAGATATCATACTTTGAGTTGCCTTCTTCTCTTTCTCACTCTCTCACACATTCTCTGACATAATTTTATGCCCCCTCTATCTATCTATCTATCAGTCTAGCCGCCTCTCGACTTTTGTATACGATGAGAAACTGTTTGATGCAAAGGTATTCTCTGACAGGGAACTCTTTTTAAAGGACACATTCACATAAATCTACTTTGCGATAGGGAGTTAAGGAACAGTAACAAATCAACCTGATTATTTATATTTAGTGGCGTGTAGCGTTTATATATATTTGCGTCTATTATGCGTTAATATTAATATTAACATCATCAATATTTTTATTAACAAGAGATATAAGAATCTAGATTTTTTTAAGCCAGTCATACATACCGTCCTATTTAGGGGAATGGTGGATAATGATGGCTTATAGATGTTATTTATAAATATATATACTTATATATATATATTTTTGAATTGGACAGAGTCCGACAATTTATTTAAAGACATTTTTGATATGTTTAACGTTCTTTTTATAGATACAAATATTTAAGTAAATGCTCTGTTTTTATAATAAACAGTATTAAATAACATTTACCGGCCTGAATGTCCGAGAAATGTTTCCTATGAAAATTTCTCGGACATTGAGGCCGGTAAATGTTATTTAATACTGTTTATTATAAAAACAGAGCATTTACTTAAATATTTGTATCTATAAAAACAACGTTAAACATATCAAAAATGTCTTTAAATAAACTGTCGGACTCTGTCCAATTCAAAAATATATATGTAAGTATATATATACTAATAAATCTATCTATCTATCTATCTCTCTCTCTCTCTCTCTCTCTCTCTATATATATATATATATATATATATATATATATATATATATATATATATATATATATATACCGGGTCTAACAGCAAAATTGTCCAAATTGTGTAACAGCATGGGATAATTGTCTATCACACAAGATGTTTAATATCTAAAAAAACCACTAAACTGAGTTTTTCCACGTTTTCAGGTAAGACGTTTAGTTATCTTGACTTCATTTCTCGTAAGAATCACTGCAAAACCCTTTGAGTCATTTAGCTTTGAAAAAACATTTTCCAGCCCCACCCTTTGAGTCATTTAGCTTTGAAAAAATGTTTTTTTTCAGCCCCACTGTCCTCTCATACAAGAATTGGTGAGAATAAAAAGATAATTCAGGCCTTCAGTAATGGTAACAACATTCATACAATGGCTTCCATCTACAAAGTCCATTCAAGAACCACCAAGAAATCGGTGAATAATTTTTGAAAAGTGGGAGCAGTGGAGAGACACATACATACACACACACACACACACACACACACACACACATATATATATATATATATATATATATATATATATATATACCTAGGTTGTAGTGCAACTTAACTTTTCATGGTGTCCCAAGTCTTCAGGCATATATGGCGATTGGTTCGATTAATACTGTAGTTTTTTAAAAAATACTGTATCTCATGGGAGGGATGTTAAATTATACTCACATTCAAAGCTCAAATTTAATATAAACCCAATATATTATTGGGACGTAAATACAAAATCTATATATACACTCTATATTTATTTGATCTTTTTACTTGATCTTTTTTATTTTAATATCATGTACCTTAGAACACAAACAATATGTCTTTCCACAGCTTCCTTTATTATCTCTGAATTGTTTGACTTATTCTGAAAAATAGTGTTGTTTCCCGTTATCGGTTTTAAGTAGCCAGGACAGAATATCCAAGTTGTACCCACAAAATAGACATAATTTAAAATGTGAATAACTGACTAACTATATATCCCAGGCAAACGAAATTAAAGCTGTTTTATGCTGAACAATACAAGATTTATTTTTAAATTCGAACAATATATTCAAAGGGATGCAGATTATATAACCGATTTCACAAAGCTTCACAAATGTTCAATATGCCCATCAACGGTGTCACAACACACGTCAAGTCCAGCCTCTTCCAATCACGCTGTAGCATGTCTTGTGTAACATTCTCCTGCACCTCCGTGATTATCTGGTTAAGTTCATCTATGCTTGTAGAAAGACATGGAGTATAGACTTGTTCTTCCACAGAGCCCCATAAGATTGAAGATTGAGAGTTGTTTTTATTATAACACTCATTAAATAAAAAATATGCCTTATGGGATTTTAAGTGTTTGATATTTTTTAATCAATAATAATTTTGATTTGTATTTTTGCATAGAGCTCTCCCTGGATCTATCTATATATATATATATATATATATATATATATATATATATATATATGGTAATTATACAACAGAGGTATTAAGTATATATTAACAAATATACGTATTATCCCTTACCGTTCGCATGCCTCGGAGTTTTATGCGACTGAAGATTGCGTTTTGTATGAAACTCTGAGTCGTGCAAACGGTGAGGGAATATATATATATATGTTATTTTTAAAACTTAAACCTGTGTATGTATGTACTGCTTTTCTCTTAGGCTGGTCGACACTAAGGCTATAGAGTTCAGTCTCCCCTGCTATTTAACCCGTAGCTAAGTGGCGGGGAAAATAGTCATGTCTTTATCAGGTGAATACAACAAGTCAGGCCTTAATTCTAACTCGGACTTCATTATTATCTGAAATTGAAGAACATGTTTTAAAATAATTAATTATGAACCCTGATTTGGGCTTAGGATTCCTGTCCCAGTATGTTATTTTTTTTTGGTGCCGGAGAAAAATCATTGTGTTGGTAGTTTCGACGAAATGTGTATAAAGATGTCTACAGGGCAAAAGGATGTATACCGACACAGAAATACCGTATCCAGTTATCAAACATTTTGAGTATCTAACGGCAAGAGAATAGGCAGGGATTTGAACTCAGCTCACGAATACCGATTCTCGCACCGATATACGTTACGCTACCTTCACATTCAGACAGTACGCGGCACAAAAATAACAGAACGTACATCAGAAACCTCGCTTTCATAATTTCATTACATCCAACACTATTCCACCGTCATCATCATTTTATATAAGAAATTTACAAAATTATATTCACCATGTCTGCTATAATCCTTATCATTAGCAAAACCATTTCCACCATTGTAATTTGTATCACGAACGGAAGCCGTTGCTCAATGAACAACGCCATTAGTTCAACCAAGTTCATTATACATCGACAATGCGTCTAACAGGTTTTGCCTGGTGGTAACGAAATCATAAGGATAAAGAGCTTAATATCATTAACATAATTCTCCCACCCTCCTCCGCTACTTTTTCAAGTTCGACAAACTCTAAACTCGACTCTGCAGAATCGTCAATGCCGTCACCGACTTTTCAAAGAGCCATAATAACTGTGGTCATGGTATATTATCATTGTCAACAGTGACGCCGCCAGCCATTGTTGCCGCGATCATTTGAGACTATCAACATTACGAAAAGTATCTTCGTGATCAACTCATTATTACCAACAAAATCTTATCAAAAACCTTCAAAAGTAAAATGAACGTCATCGTTAACAACTTATTCCCTTTTGATAATCAAAAACATGAAAACTATCTCCATCTTGAGACCTGAGAAAAATATGCTGTTTCATCCTCGTAGTTCGAGCCCCTGACTTTCCTTCTTCAAGATGGTTTCATGAAAAAGGCAACATACTTCTGAGATCTTCCTTCTTCTTCTATGTACCGTGTCCCTTTGAGATGTGGCTCTCTATAACTTCCTATCATTTATAGCACATTATTTTCATTTCCCCCCTACCACATTATTATTGTTTTCCGCTCATTATTATTTGTTGGTCCCACGTTATTATTATTTTGCTCCCGCATTATTATTGTTTTCCCCGCATTATGATTGTTGACTAGCAGCATGGCCTGGCGTTTCCCGTGCTTGATTCAAAAATAGTACGACTGATACAGCAATCGCTATCACTTGACTTAAAATATTTTTGCCCTTCCTTGCCTTTAAAGGAGTGCCCTTTGCCGTGATGATGTTGCTACATGCCTTACTTCTTGCCTATCTCACACTACGAATTTTTTCTAAGCTCTATACTAAACATTAAATCTGTTACGAAAAAAGAACTAAAGAAAATGAACACAAAACGATCAGCTTTAAAAAAGGACTCATAACTGGAAAAACGGAATGAAAAAAGAATGTTAACAACAAATACTTTTTCACACCCAACCCAGTTCTGCGGATTCAGAATCAACGTTGAGTTTAAGCAAGGGAATGAGCCAATTGGAATAAAGTGCCATGCAGATTTAAATTTTTCCCACTTGTGACGAATGCAGCTATCGATTTCTTTTGCTTGCTAGAATGCTAGTTAATACTCGTGTCAGTCAACTGTTGGCTCTCACGCTGGCCAAGAGAATCTTCCTGCCTATTCGTGGCAGCCAGCTATAGGCTCTCACTCTGGCCATTAGAAAATGGCCGCAAACTACATGAAAACTTCCGTAGAAGCATGAAAAATCGATTATTTCCACTATCGATGGGAGTTGGGAAATACAAAGTCGGTATTAGCCATTCCCATAACTTGGAACATGTGCATGCAAATTTTGGTAAAAATCCGTCGACACCCACACACACACTCACACCCACACACACACCCACACACACACACACACACACACACACACACACACACATAATGCCTTTTATAGATAGATATATATTTGGATATTTAAAGGAAATTATTTTTTTTCTTCTGGACGTGGGCGGCCAAGGCTCTCCATGAATTCCTATCCGTTCCCCATACTTTCAGCCATTTGCACAAGCTAGGTTGGTAGGTTAGTCGCTGTTTCAATCTTCCCCTCTTCCCTTTAATATGTCCTGTGAGTGCCAAATTCTCCAATCCATCTTTATTCATTATGCGTCTCAAAATCTCAATCGTTTCTTTCTGATTCTATGCAGAAGTGTCGTTTTTTTAACGTTTCTTTAAACCTTCCTCGTTGCTTAAATGCTTTGTCCACGTTATTCTCGGTATATTTCTCTATAGCCATATCAAGTCTCCGCTTCATCTGTGATGACATGGTCCAGTATTGAAAAGGAAAATATATAATCGAAAGAACTCGTATCAGCAACAAACAAATACGAACTATATATTTTCTTTCATTTTTTTCCACTAATTTTCACCCAATACAAGGCACAAGAGCTGCTCAAGGTAGAGGCTACTGTGTGAGTTTATATTAGCGAAATAAAGAACAAGCGTTAAGAATATCGAGTTGAAGTAGACTTTAGAAGGAACCAAAACTCCAACCCTAAATAAGAAACAATAGATAAACCGCTACTCATTTTTTATTTGTTTTAAATTTTTAAACAATTCGCCCTAAGCAAGGCAGAAGTACCACTAGCGCGCAAGAGGTCACGGGGAGTGAGAATAAGTGTAAAGAGGGGTGCTTGGGAAAGGAATAAAGAGAAGGCTAGGATTCAAGGTCAAGGCATCAGAAGATTTTGACTGATATTACATTTGAATATTTGAAGAATGTAGCTATCAGGGAAGCAATGATAGGGAGGGAGTTCCACTGACGAGAGGTGCAAGTTAAGAAGCTGTTTGAGTAGAAGTGATAGCTAGTCGTTTCGACAGTGAAATGGTGGGACCGAGATGCCAACCTGGTAGCATGCTTAAATTCATGCCATTTGTGAACCAGTGAAAGTAGCTCGTCGGAAGAGTTGCCATGAAAATACTTGTAGAAAAGTCAGAGGGAAGCCAGAGCACGTCTTTGAGATAAGGACTGCAGACGTATTTGAGATAAGGACTGCAGACGGGATGTCGTTGTATATCCGTTTCTGGGTTTTGTCTAGGACCTCGAGATGAACAGCGGGAGCGCCAGACCATATATGGCAGCAGTATTCCATGAAAGCACGAATGGTTGATTTGTAGATTTACAGGATGGACTCTAGCTAGAAAAACCTTCTGGTGCGACACAGAGAACCAACTTTCCTTGAACTCCTGTTCAAAATACCTTGGAGGAGTGTGAACCAGACGATAAGCGAACCTGTCTATTCTTATATGACGGATATTTCAAATTTATTTCAGCGCTATAACATAAAAAGTTCCCGTTATAAGTGATGAATATTCAGTCTTCATCCAAATATAAATCTTTGTTCCAAATTGCATTAGCTTAATTTGTGGCTTAAGGAATATCAATGATAGATAATGGGGTTAACACCATAGAAAAGTGAAGATACGAGATAAAAATACTTAGGGATGAATTGCATAAAACAAGTTTTATCCAAGTTCTGATATGTACAGGTAAATTTCCAGTAAACTAGAATATAATTTCAATCAAAATTTGAATATTTCATTCAGATTTTTCACAGTAATATATTTAATAACATGAATTGTCGAAGGAAGGACATAGTAGTACAATCAAAGGAGCAATTCATGACACACGTGATCTAATGATGGCAAAGCACATAAACTAGTTACGTAACTTAAGTACGCTTCAAGATATCGAAATATTGACTATGAAAAGTTATAAATTGACTAGAAGTTACAGTATTCAGTTATAATCAGAAAAGGTTGATATCAGAATATATCCGTTTTCTGTACAATTGAAAGCGTCAGACGAAATGGATTTATTCTTTGTCAGAAGAAGTAACCACATCTCTCTTTCAACGTCTCATTGTCTCACTATTCTACATTCGAATCAGTCGAGAATTAAACTCGAAACCGCAATGAAAGAAGTGTCGTATTTTCGACATACACCCAAGTGAGAACAGAAAACTCTCCTCTCATCAAAGTAATTATCGCTATCGCCCACACCCTAAACAAAGGTTATATAGTTTTGAGGTATTGTTGCAAGCTGGTGTTTTTCTTACTACGTTATTTTTGCTGTACTTTATATTGTGTTTTCAAATGACCATATATGTTTTGATAGAGTCGTACTGTTTGCATATTTTCTGTCTCCAATAATATGCACACTTCACATATGAAAATTTTCGTGTTGTATCAAACCTGTTTTGTTACATTCGATGGTAAAATTACCCTAAGGAAAGTACACTTATTTATTTGTTAAAAAAGGATATGCTGAACCTCTGTTTATACGCGTGTATCCACTAAATATGATGTTTATAGTAACGAAAAATGTCAGATCATTTACCTCGGTATTACTCGAAACTTCCCATTATTCTACTTTTCCTCTGCTATTCTAAACTGAGAAATAATTTTCATGTCGCTAGGTTAACATTTCCTCAATGGATATGTTTTTTACTCATACATCAATAAACCACCAATACAGCTATTGTCTTTGACACAGAACCTGCCAGCTTTCACCTTATTTTAACATCGGCTCAAGAAGCCTAACCTAAAACCAGGGTATGCAATTAAGTGTTATTTTCCCTTCATAGCAAGGTATAATGAAATCAGTGTTCTTACTCCGGTCTTGGTTGTTGTGACTAATTTCGCACAAATGTCACTGAGAAATATATCAGTTCAACTTTTCTTCCAGTTTCTTTCCTGTTTCTGGCATTCTTTTGTTTTAGGTATTTCACCCTGTTGTGTAGGATCCACCTAATCTGCATAGGTGACTACCAACTATATAAATAATGGTTGATACCGGAAGAGAAGGAAAAAAGGAATCACGAGATCCAACTAGAGACTCTGATCGACTGCAACTAGTCAACACATTCTCCAGGAACGTCTTCCCAGAAATATACAGAAATACTATATGTACTTATTGTGTACACTTTCTTGTTATAATACATTCTTGTTCTAAGTACATTTTGTGTTGCATTATTATTCCATGCATTAGGCGAGATTCAACATTGAGTCAAGACTCAACACACCCCAAAGCAAGGCGAGGGTGCCACTAGCACTCGGGGGGGGGGGTACGTAGAGTGAAAGTGAGAGAATAGGCTGGGTATAATGGGAATCGGCGAAATGCTAAAAGATGAACGGAACTCAAATCAACAGTTGACGCTGTATTTAAATTTTTGAGGAATGCAGTTATCTGGGAAACAAGTAAGAGGAATGGAGTTTCTCAGTCGGGAAGTGCAAGAAAATAAACTGTTGGAATAGAAATGTCGGTTACATTTAATTATTTCAACAATAAAATGGTGGGACATAGATGGCAATCTGGTAGCACGCTTAAATCCAACTACTTTTCTTAGTTGTTGGAAGGCATAGATTGTCAGTGAAGTGCACGTCGAATGTCTCTCACATTTTTTTCATCGTCATTTATAACAGTTCCTAGATAGATTCCTGTACTTGCTTTATTTTTTTTAAGCATTTCACCCCAAGCAAGGCGGGAGTGCCGCTAGGGTGTAAGGGGTTACAAAGAGTGAACGCAAGAATAAAGAGGGGTGTTTGAGGAAAGGGTAAAGAGAAGGACGGGGATTAAGGTCAAGGCATCATAACATATCGATTGACATTACATTTGAATATTTGAAGATTATAGATTTCAGTGAAGCAAGTAAGAGGAAGGGAGTTCCACAGACGGGAAGTACAAGACCTGAACCAATTGGAGTAGAAGAGACGGCTATATTTAACAGTTTCGACATTGAAAGGGTGGGACTGAGATGCCAACCTAGTAGCACGTTTAAATTCAAGCAGTTTGGGAACCAGCGAAAGTAGCTTGTCGGAGCAGTTACCATGAAAGTATTTGTAGAAAAGGCAGAGGGAAGCGACGGCACGTTTGTAAGAGAGCGACTGTAAACGATATTTTTTTTAACGTCTCCATTGTGTAGCTCGCCTCTTGAGCTGTCCCTTTTGCTAGGGACTATGTCAGTCTTATGTTTTGTTTTTTGTTTTTTATTTCTATGCGCATAACCTTCAAGATTGCTGCATGAAATGCTGCCCAGTTACAAATAGCTGTTTATCCACACTGTGATATAATGGCGGGAATTAAAAAAAAACGATACGCCAAAATATTCATTCGTTCTGAATATTGCTTAATGAAGATATCATAGACTGACTCCAGATTAAACATGGAAGCAGTGAGAACGTTTTAAACAACTGAAGAACAACAAAGATATTTCTAGTTAGTTATAATTTGTCGGTAGAAATTTTGAGGACACATACTAAGGATAGAAAGCCTGGAGAATCCAATATTTATTACCTTAACAGTAGGAGGAGCATTGCTTAGACCAGGGGTTGACAAAATACGGGCCATATGCGGCCCGCCAACAGAATGCTACCTGTCAAATGTTAGTAAATTTGAAAGAGAAACGTACCAAGCAATGTCAAATAATTGTTACAAGCAATTTGACACCTAATTTTAACAAAAGTATTAAATGAATTCATTCAGATACATTATTCTCATTGAGTCATTGAGATTACTTCTGTTGCTGAGTTACTTTGGTTTTCAAATAAATCTGTTTCATGCGAAGTTACTACTTCAAAAATATCAATATTTTTTCTTTAAACTTAATTACTTTGTTTTCAAACAAATCTGTTTTATGGGAAGTTTCTACTTTAAAATCTAAATTAATTTTTCTTTAAATTTAGTTACTTTATATGTTTTTTATTTGAAGTTTCTACTTTAAAATATTAGTAAGAATTGTTTTCATTTCTTTACGCAGAGTTAATTTGTTTTTGGAATAAATATGCTTTCTACTTTATAATATTAATTAATAAAAAATAATTTTATTCTTAAAACAAGGTTATTTTGTCTTTCAAATGTGATTCATGTAAATCTTCAACTTAAAGATACTTATTAATATTTTTTTAAGTATTTTAAACTGAGTTACTTTGTCTTTTAAATAAATGCGTTTCATCTGAATTTTCTACAGTACTTCAAAATATTAATTAATAAAACTTAATTGCATTTTTACTTTAAAAGCCTTTTGTTTTTTGTCTATTTTAAATATTAATTATTTTAGGTTAATATACTATGCGTCCCAATCAAATTGTGAATTTTTGAATGGGGCCCACGCACGGAAAAGTTTGCCCACCCCGGGTTTAGAGCGATTAACCTAGTTAACAGATTTCCGTGAGTGGGTGATTGAAAAGGATCAAGAGGAATAGTAAATGATCAAAAACTACTTAGAGTAACTAAAGACAAGAAGTTGTGGAGAACCATGATCATTCACGTTATGAATTAAAAAATAGTGCATATTTCAAGATTTTTCTAAATGTATAGAAATTCATTAGAAATTTGAAACATGAAGGCAACGATAATGTCTAGAATAATATATTAATATATACTTTTTTAACCTTGCAAAATCTGGCAACCCTGAATCTGAGCTCAACGAAAATCGTTCCCTGTGCCTAATTTTTCTAGGGCTTTTAAATGAACTATGAATCACTGAAATCGGACCAGTGGCAGTGGAGGAGTTTCTTGGATACACGCACACACACAAATACTGTACACACATACAGTGTACTTTATATATAAGATGTAAGTCGTTAAATGAGTAGTGATTGTTTATTTTTACGAAGTCATTTTAAGGAATAGTGAAGAATTCTTCCGCTTCAAACAAATCTTGTCACCAATTTCGTCAAAGTCGGTAGATCTTCCGTGTATCACTACACTCGGCTTAATCAGCACATTTTTTTTATTTTTATTTATTTATTTATTGCTGATGACCAGACTTCCTCGTTCCCTTTAGTATCGCAGGCGGACATATTGATGAAGAATCATTAACAAAACTAACATCGATCATCAGTGAAGCTTTCGCTGTCATTTGAGAAATAACAACACAAAAAAAAAAGAAAAGATAAGAAAAGAAAACAACTTCCTTCTAATCTAACTTCGTTTATTCCCCACAGAAAATGTGCGCCGCGGGTAATATCCTTGCTGATTACAAAAGAAGAAAAATCTTAGTTCGGCATCAGTCGTCTGTTGCGATCCCTAATTCTTCTCTAAGTGTTCAGTCGTAGCTTTTAGCTAAAATCATTAATGCAAATTTTCAAATTGGAGCACAGTGGTAAAGCAAAGCAAGCCGAGAAATAAATGTCTTCCAGCGTGTATTCGACTCTTTTTCAACATGCCTGTCTGAGGGAGTGGCGCTCGGAACTATTAAATAGCTTACCTTAATTTACTATTACTGTCCTCGCGATCCGTATACCGTTCTTGCAAGTCTTACAAATGCCTGTTGTCCTTTATTTTTTTCTCTTAACCAGTTTTTTTTAACATTTTGCTGATGCAGAAATTCCCAGCGACAACATATAACCAGTATCCTTCTTCTATTTGCCGTGTCCCATCAGAACGTGATCGATCATAACTCTCTACAACTTCCTGTTCTTGCTAAATCTAAGTAAGGTATTTCTTTACGCTGTCTCTCCTAATCCCTGTCGTGCCAACCTTTTACACACACTCGTTAGGTAGGTTATTTGTTGCTTTTTCCTGTATCTCTTGCCTTCAACATGTCCTGAGAGTGTCAAATTCTCCTAGCACTTTTTCCTCATTATCTACCCGAGAAATTTCAACTGATTTCCTTCTAATTCAAAGAAATGTCCTTTTTATTTCCATTTTCCTTAAAACATCGTCGTTGCTCACATGTTCAGCCCACGCTATTCTCAGCATCCTGTACGACCATAAATCAGTTGCCTCAAGTAGCTTCTTAGTCTGTGTAGAGCAAGGATTCCCAACGTGGGGCGCATGCTCCACCGGTGGGATAAGTTAATATTTTGGTCGGATGGGTATTGAACTCACACTCTTTGACTCTTTCACTGGATCTAACTAACGCCTTTATCCACTGTGTCATGTGTCAGTTATCAGTTATCGCCTGTTAACGTTGAAACGTTGTGAAAAATATAGCAACAAAGATGAGGACATTAGTCCGAATTATGCAAACAGTGTACGTAATACCTCATCTCAGAAATATAGACAGATACATTCGCTAAATAGTATAGCACTTTCTAATCTTGATGAAAGATTCCTTCAAAAATATTCTATTTTGGGGAATGTGGAAAGTAAGTAGTTCGAATATATAATTGTTTTCTCTTCTAGTTACACGTGTTATCTATTTTTGTTTTTGCTGTTATTGGATTTGCCCTATTAATGTATTTTTCTTTATTTGGTATGGCTCTTTGCTTGCGATTTTGTATTGACAGGGCATAACAGGGTTTCCCCACCTATTTAGCATCATCGCAAATGTAAACATTTTCCACCGCCCACCTGTATAGTAAATATTCGAAAGCATATAAAAATTGTTTTGTAAAAGTTTGTTACTGGTTCATAAACTGACCTTATGATGTAGTAAAAATATACATAAGTTAGGAAACAAATAACGCTGAATCATACGGCGACTGCTGCTACTACCATATTAAAAAAACAAACGAAAGCAAACTTGACCAGTGAAAACTACATATACAGGGTTATTCAAAAAGAATGAACCGATTTCACGACGCATTGCTTCAGTTCTCAAGCATTGTCATGGTATGAATGTGACCATTTAAAAGAGGAATTTTCTAACCTTTGAATGGCTACCACAGGGTCGCTGTAGTTGCGTCGTATCTCCGGCAACGTTCAGTTGTTTGTTTACCCCCTGAATGGCGAGGCTTCAGCAAAATACGTTCTGCGACCTCGAGTTTGTGAAAACGAATACGGTTGTCAAAGTGAATCGTGATTTTCGAAGGCAATTCGACATTAATCCGCCCTCTCCTAAGAACATTCGGTAGTGGTTTAAACAGTTTCAAGTGAGTGGGTGTCTGTCTATAGGAAAACGTCCAGGACGACCACGAGTTTCGGTGGAGCAAATGGCGAAAACCCATGCTGTGTTTGAGGGGAGTCCAAGGGAGTCTACAAATCGAGATAACCATGAGCTTGCTATCTCTCAATCCACTCTCTGGCGTGTGCTAAGACGTCTACATTTTGAGCCTTACAGACGACGCCTCGTCCCGGCATTACCAAGACCTTGCTTTTTGTACTTGACCTGTGAAATCCTCAAACCTCAACGCGTGTGATTTTTTTCTTGTGAGGATACGTAAAAGATCGTGTTTATGTTCCACCGCTACACACTAAACGCGATGACCTTAAACATCGAATAACAACAGCGATCAACTCAGTAAATCGTGATATGCTGATATACACCTGAGAGGAATTCTCTTATCGCATTGATGTTGCCCGTGCTGCAGGTGGTGGCCACATTGAACACTTGTAAAACAGAAAATAAAAGTTGATTGTAAGTAGAATACTTGTGACTTGGCTGGAATTTTCCATTGCATTTCTTTATTGTCATATAGGAAGGAAATGAATAACTACCAACAGTGAGGTTCGAAGGGAGACACTCTGGACTTATGGTTATATGTATACGCCACGTGTATAAATAGCTGTGTCAGGCTTGGAATTATGGTTATATGTATACGATTTAGGATTTACCAGACGTTAAGCCAAGCTACGCTACTAACAAGGTATTCACTGAAATGGTTAATTACCTTTGGGTGACTTTTATTTCTTTGTCCTTGCTAAGTATTTATTTGCGGCTGTTTTATTTAACATTGTAGTCTTGAGTTATACTTAATTATTAACGGCCACTGTACGTCGCAAAACTTATGAAAAATACTGCGTAATGAATTCGGTCCATTCTATTTGAATAACCCTGTATAATTTAGACTTAGGGCCAAGGTTAGTTACATGGTTAATGTTAGCTTTGCAAGTGTTGACAAAATATTAAACGATTTTTGTTTATAATTATAAAATTTAAAATAATTTGTTTTTGTTGTTCTTGGTCTTCCTTTATCTGATTTATATCCGAAAATATTATTTCGTTTGAAGAACAATCTGAATATTAATGACCCTTCCCAAAACTATAGAAAATACAAAAATAGTCGTTGTTTGCGGTGATATTTATATCTTGGAATGTGATCCAGTTATTCCTAAGTAGTCACGTGTCTTTTTGGTTTTATTTTTATACAGGTTCTTTACATGTTTCTTTTGTATATTTATTTGAACAGAATAATATTCTAATTCCACGTGCCATGCCTTTGGATATCTCAGTTTTAGTTAATTCGCCTGATAACTCAACTTTCCAATAATTGTTCTCTCTGCTGAGACCAGGGATTGAACTAATGTGTATCAATCAACCTTGGACAAGAACACATGGCCCAGTGGATAAAAGCTTTGGTTGAATGATAGAAAAAGCGACTTGACCCAAAGAGTTGTTAGTTCAATACCTAGCCACAGCAGAGGGATCAAAAACATTGCTAGTACCTGAATTAAATTAACTGAATCTGAGATATCCTCCATCCACCTCCCAAAATACATGACACATGGAATTAGAACAATCTACACCGTGGATAGATAAATGGTTCGATCGAAATATCTTATATCGTATATCAACGGCCGGAATGTTGTGAATATGGCAATGAAGATGAAGAAAAAAGCCCGAATAGTGTAGATAGTTACAATACCAAATATCAGAATTATAGACAGACATAAAAGATTGCACTTCAATCTTTTCGGCGAATTGTGTCCGACTTTTCTTCAATGAAAGATTTGGCCAAAATGGCATTATATGATTTTTATGATCACAAACAGCCATTTTGGAACTATCATTCTGGTTCGTTATTGGTTGATCTTGTTTAGCGGCACTCCAACCTCTATGGGTTATTTAACCAATTGAGCCCTGCGTTCCTGAACAATTTTAATCCTTCTACCTGAGCTCCTGAGTCAAAATTCGTAAATAATTGTTATGTAATGTTTCGTGTAGATATAAAAATAGTTATAAGTGTTAACCCACCGTTCAACCGGTGGCTGGGCATTATATCATTTTTCTCTACCACCGGCAAAGCGGTGGCAAGGGCTCAAAGGTATAATTGCAAAGTATAAAGATTTTGTACGTAATTTTATACTTTTAGAGTAAAGTTATGTTTTTTAGATATATATTTTGTAGTTCATAAAATGTGTTGCTCGTAATTTTTTAAATGTGTTGTTGGTAATTTTACTATAAAAATGTATTTTTTTTAGTATTTCATTGATTGCCATTTTGGTATAAAAAGGTATTGTTGGTCATTTTATTATAAATATGTACTGTTGATTTTTGTTTGGTGTTTGACTATTTGCCCATAGCCGAAACCGTAACAGATGCAACCAACCAAGGTTAGGGGGACCCGGAAACAACAGTACTGGTTCCACGCTCCTCAAAATCTCTAATCTCCGGATCTGAGGGTTTGCTGCCGGATGTAGCTTATTGTTATACCCAGAACGATATAATTTTGGCTTTACAACCTTACATACATACATATATATATATATATATATATATATATATATATATATATATATATATATATATATATATGTTTATACTATATACAGATATGTTTATACTAAAGAAAAATCAACGGTAATGGAAAGACCAAAGGGAAAACACCTACCTACTAAGTAAAGGCAAGTTCTCAACACCAAGAGTACCTAGACAGACTAAAATACGTTTCACAAAGAAAGGACAACTCGAGTTGTTACTCCAATTTTACCCATAAATATAGCCCGCCTTAAATCGGTTTCTTCAAGCGGGGATCGAAATCCGGCCGATTTGAAATAGGCTGAAGGCTCTTACCCTTAGAACATCAACGCACGCGGCGGTGAAATGGAATTTTTAACGCATTATATACGAGATATCTGCGTGTGCATGTAAAAAATTTAGATAGACTATATCTATAATAGGACAATATGAATAAAGACAAAAGGAAAACTTACCTTAGCCGACGCATTTCCTTCTCTGTAGGACATTATCAAAGCATTTGCCTGGATAAAGTCACACAGAGGACGAAACATGTTGGCTAAAATAAGATTTTTCTCTTTTCTATATATATATATATATATATATATATATATATATATATATTCAGTTGTATGGATATGTATCTGTAACATTGTGTTTCACGCTTTTGCGATCATCAGGCAAGATGATCGCAAAAGGCGTGAAACCTAGGCTTAAAAACTCATATCCATACAACTGAATATGTTAGCTCTATCACAGATATTGAGCACTTTCCACTAAATACCGCGCATATAAAAATTACGCAGACACACACACACACACACACACACACACACACATATATATATATATATGGGCGGACTGACGATTGCGTCCAGCATGAAACAGCCTGTCACCTATGAGTGTTGACTTCAATGTCAACCTTTATATTTATATTTACATACGCTCTATCTCTGATATTGAGCACTTTATCCCATAAATATCGCACACCTTAAAACTATATTTCTTTCTTTATATATATATATATATATATATATATATATATATATATATATATATATATATATATATATATGTGTGTGTGCGTGTGTGTGCATGTAGAAACGTTCCAGTAATAAAGATATAGAAAAGAGATTTTAGTGTTTGCGCATGAGGTCAGATATTGGTAAGTTGACTGACCCGAGAATTTTTCAGCACCTCCGCGTATAATATTCGGTATTTCTTCAAAACATCTGTAATCAGATGATATCTATCCACCTGTATCGGTTTTCGAGTAACTGCAACATTGAATGTGTAAACACCGAGCGTTGTGCGTATGTGGCACCAGACTTGAGCTGGTAAGATTTATGTCGTCCTATGCGTCTGACATGGAGTTCGTGTCCAAGAAACACTAAGGTCTTTCTATTTGTTTCCGAGATGCTTTTAACCAAATGATCTACTGTAAGTGCACACCTGAAATCGCCATCATTCTCAACTTTCTTCCAGTTGAAGACAAATAATCACTTAACACTTTCAAGTCGCCTCTCTCGAGATATCATCACCAAATCGAATATCAATTTCTACGAGAAGCACTGCATTATGAAATATATTCATCTTTGATACCCAGGCCCGATTTTTCCTTACCTATTCATTTTTAACAATCTAGAATATATTTGTGTTGCGTCTGGGTGTAAAGGTTAGTTTTGTTTTGTTTTGCTTTTGGACGCCAGTGGCTCGTTGTATTTTCAGTGATTTCATTTCTCTTGAGACAATATTTCGTTGAAGGTCCTGCCATTGGCATCAATATTCCCCTATATGTACGTACACGATACTGAGTCACATTTCAAGATATTAATCAAGCACTTAGCTGTATCGATCAGCGGATAAAAAAACCAGGAGTAGCACCCGAAGTCATAGGTTTGAAGCATGTTACTTAGTTGCGTTCTTTCTATCGAAAATTGTTAACCAAGTCTTGACCTCGAGAAAATACTGAATTGTTCGCAAAGTAGTTTCCCTGTTTTTAGAGAAGTGATAAAAATTGGTTCAGATGGAACATGTGTCAAATGCCTTTGTTGCAGTATGAAGAGAATATAAATACTTTCAAGGGTAGCAATTGGGGTACTTCAAAGGGTGAGTTACATTTATTGATTTTTTCCGCATAATAACATTTTTAAGAAAAGAACGAAAGAGTTCATAGAGAACAAATTATCAAGAAGTAAATATATTGTTGTGGATTCCGGGATGAAATCCGGTATCAAATAATAACAAACGCCAAGAAATAAATGTATTAACGTAATAATACAAACTGGTAATACAGGTTAGTAGTTCCAGGAATGCGGGTTAGTAGGAAAATATGTATATAGTCTTTGGTATCGACGTATCGCTGTATGACTTCTTACTGAGTCTACGTGCTTGTTACTGTGACTCTTGCCGCTACGTTATTCTACTGACGGACTCAACGTTCTTACTACTACTACTACTACTGACTCGATTCGATTCGATTCTATTACTGACTGTCCGACTTGACTGTCCGGGTATTCACTGGTAGTAGTATATGTATACCTTGGGTGAGTCCATTTGTGTGAAAAGATGAGATCCCTCAACATATATATTACTATGAAGTTAATAGTTTTATTCTCTTTTGAATGACAAATTCTATGTTAATATCTAAATTAAGCATCACGCACGTAACACGAAGGGTTCGCAAAGACGATTTTTCAACCCCAATGATTTTCGGATCAGTTAAGTAACTGTGTTAATATACTTAAGAGAAATTATAAAATAACACTTACACATTTCGAATTTAAACATTGAGGGTTAGGTCTAGAAAATAAATATGAAAATTCTCGAAAAGAGCTTAAGCTTTGCATTTAACTTGTTTAGACATCTTGTGGGTGGGGTCAGTAATGAAAATAGATTCATACCCCATCCCACGCAAGCATCGGTATAGAAATCGAGATGATTTTTGGTATATACAATAAACGTTATAATGAAACCTGGTGTTTGGTGCCCGGCATATGATAGCAAAACCGACAGCAGAGCTACAACTGCGCCAGACGGCATCTTACACCCCATCTGGAGAGTAGCCGGAGGGAGCAAAACAAACCATTTGCCAAATAGGGATTAGGAATACTTTAAACATCCGAGGGTAACAAAATACCTCATGTGATTAACGCAGGGTTATATATTCTGAGAAGAATTTTCTTAAACACACTATTTACAGATACTGAATTTTCTTAAATTGTGGAGATTTAACCTTTTTTTTTAAGACTTAAGAACTTGCACTAAGGAGGAGAAAATCTTTGCCTCGGTTGTTTTCGCATTAAATCATACGGGTCAGCAAAACAAAACAGGTCAAAGGTGGTAAAAATATTATATTAACTGAATTTTGTGTTGTAGAATTAATTTCATATCGATAATTTATATATATAAAAAAAGAAAACCCCGTTTGTCATTTACAATATACCTTTCATCAAAATCACAATGACTTTTTTCTCAAAAGAGACAGAAAAAAAAAACAACTGATCGTCTAGAAATTAATTTTTAAACAAGTGCGAGATTTCATTCACCTCAAGCAGGCATAACTTGTCAAAATCTTGATCTTTAAACAAAGAGCATTTTTGTAATCATGAAACAGTCTACTTACAGACTAGATATTAGCACAATGTAGGAATACGTGGTGGAATATAGATTTTTGTTAACAAGACTGAGTGAAGAATTCAAAATTCGAGCAAAGATGTTATCCATATTTGATTAACAGAAAGTAATTAATTCTTTCTGTTATGGTAATTTACCCACGCACGCATGGACATTCCCAGCTATGAATAGGAGCAGGTACGGCCTTTTGCAGTGTGAAGTTTTGAGCAGTCAACTCTGACAGTCGGACCGAAAATTCTTGCTGTAACACTCATTTGTATATGTTTATATTACTGTTTCTGTTAATATATTTGTTTAACACATTTCCTCTCTTTGTGTCTATATTTCTGGCCCTAACAAGTCCACAACACTTTCGAAGGACAATCCAAATCCACTGACACTCAACAAAACTATATCGGAAGGTCAAAGAGGTTGCTATATTTATCCAAAACCAATCGGTTTAGCGTTCTTGGATATGGATTTGAATAGAGCAAAACAATTTCTTATTGGCAAAACTTTTAAAAATAAGAAAGATAAATTTAGCATTATTATTGGCCTCTTTCCATTTTTGGAAACCAAAAAAATATTAGCAGCAATAAAAGATTTGTCGGCATTAAATAACCCATTGAGGTTGATATGTCGTAAAACAAACCAAACCAAACCAGAAATACTTTGTAAAAAATCATTACCAGCAATAAATCTTTGAAGAAAAATTATTACCAGCAATACATTTTTGAAAAAAATATCAGCTATACATTTACAAAATAAAAAAATTCCAGCAATATATTTTTGAGAAAAAATATTACCAGCAATAAAAATCTTGTCAGCATTAAATAACCCATTGAGGTTGAAATGCCACAAAAAGTAAATTATACATTTTTGAAAAAAAAACAAAATCAAAAAAAAAAACAGCTATACATTTTTCGAAAAAAAATTACCAGCGATACATTATGAAAAAAAATGTTACCAGAAACAGTTTTTTGAAGGAAAAAAATATTACCAACAATAGATTTTTGGAAAAAAATATTACTACCAATAGAAATTGTCGGCATTAAATAACCATTGTGGTTGATATGACGTAAAACAACCAAACCAAACCGGCATGAACCTGTCACAAAATCTATGACATTTCTTCCGAACATCTTCATACAGTTCGTTTGATACAGTTTAATAAAAAAATAAAAGCATCACGCAATAAATCCATTTGTTTGTTTGTTGTTTTTTTTAGCAATAAATGATAAGTTTTCAAGAGAGTATCTTCAGTATATCTGAACATTCAGGACAGTTGCGTAAATTGTCGACTTCATATTAATATAACATAGTGTGACATACAGTTCTGAATGCATGGATAAATGACAGAAATGAAATTAAAAGAAAGACAGCAGAATAGAATAAAATTATGTCAGATAGATATAAGCTTCAAGAATTGTCAAATGGGAATTATCAATGAAACTCCATAGAAAACAGGTGACAAACAATAGAAAACTATTCTGTTCCCAAACTCACAAAATTGCGAGACTGTCGATAATCGATAATAGAAAAAGTCACTCCGTATCAATTTATGATTCAGTTTTAAATTTCAGCTGAAAGATTTTATACGCTTTTGGCACTTACAATCCACCAATTAAATATTGAATACAATCATATTTTTTATTAAATTGAATTATATTTAAGATTTTCTGGTGCAGTGGGAGAAATGGAAGATCTAGATATCTGCTCTAACAATTCCAATATGGAAGCTAAATTTTAATCGAAAGATTATACACTAGCGATCAAAAGAAATGAGTTACCCAGCAAAATGATCAGTTAGTTTCATTTATACTAAAAAGATCTAAGTGTTCGACAGTATTACTTCAAGAGTACTACTGTATTTTCTCATGCATAATACGAGAAATCTTGAATGGAAATTCAGAGCCAATATGGGGCAGATCATATTATACACCAGTACAGGTTTTCAGGGGGAAAAAAAACAACTTTTATTTGAAACAGCAGATTGTAAATAGACCCAGTCATTCTTTAAGATAAGAACACGTGACGTCGAAATAATTTTTCACAAGGATTACCCGAATAATTGTTACTGATGGAAGGAACCTACTCCACAATGGCAGAAATAACATGGAAGAAAGCAGGAGAATCGAAGTTGAAAAAGTTGCCATTTGGATATAAACTACGAGAAAATGAAACTCGACAGAAAACACGTGACAAACAATAGAAAACAATTCTTTTCATAAACTTAAAAAGTGACAACGCTTTCGATGTGATATAACATTAAAATCGGTATCGAATTATGCTTGAGTCTTGAATTTCAACTGAAAGATAATAAACAGTTTTGGCATTTGTGATCCGCCCATTAAATATTGTATGCAATAATATATTTATCATTGAATAAAATAACATTTAGCATTTTCTGGTGCAGTTATAGAAATGGGAGATCTGGTTATTTTCTCTAGCAATTCCAATATGAAAGCTAAATTTCAACCGAAAGATTATACACTAACGATCAAAAGAAAATGAACCACCAATTAAAATATAAGATCGTTTCATTTATAATAAGGAACTTTGATTAACCGGCAATACATTTCCAGGGTTAGGATCTGTGGTCATTCAGGTTGCTGCATTCGTATAGACACGGCAGCAAGGGAATGCACAGAAAATTGTGGTACAGAAAATACGGCGTCTGACAATTAATAACATCTAAATGAACATTTCTGCCTATATTTCTTGAGATGAGGTATTAGGATTACTTACATTATTTACATTATTCATACTATTATCCTCATCTTTATTGCCATATTCACAACCTTTCAGACTTTGTACGCCCCCGGCCTTCTTCAGGTGATTGGAATTTCGAACCGAATCCTTTATTTCGTCCACTCGTGTAGATTATTCTAGTTCCACGTGTCATGCCTCTACCGGATGTTTCCGTTTCTTCCCTTTAACTCAGCTCTCCAAGTTTGTTTTTTTGTTTCACCACTGCTGTAGCCTGGTATTGAACTCACAACTCCTTGGGTCTAGTCACTGGATCTAACCAACGTCTTCATCCACTGGGCCACCGGGGAATAACTGAAACTTTCGGAAGTGGCGTGACTCGTGGAAGTGGAACAATCTACTCCGGTGGTTGAAATAAAGGAATCGTTTCGAAATTCCAACCACCTGAAGAAGGCCGGAGAGTACAACAGCCGAAACGTGAATATGGCAACGAATATGATGATAATAATACGAGTAATGTAATGTTTATTGTTTGGGTCTAGTCACTGGATCTAACCAACGTCTTCATCTACTGGGCCACCGGGGAATAACAGAAAATTTCGGAAGTTGCGTGGCACGTGGAAGTAGAACAATCTACTCCGGTGGACGAAATAAAGGAATCGTTTCGAAATTTCAACCACCTGACGAAGTAATGTAAATAATATAATAAAAATAATGTTTAAATTAAAAATAATTGAGGATAGCAGTCCGAATAATGTAAATAATGCAAATAGATGGTTTGTTTTAGTTTGATTTGTTTTACAGCATATCAACTTCAATTGGTCATTTAATGCCGACAACTTTTTTTTTCCTGGTAATATTTTTGTTTTGTCAAAAATCTATTTCTGTTAATATTTTTTTTTCCTCAAAAACCTATAGCTGGTAATATTTTTTTTTTCAAAAACGTATAACTGATAATATTACTTTTTCGAAAACGCACGGCTGGCAACATTATTCTTTCAAAAACTTATAGCTGGTAATACTATTTTTCCAAAAACGTATAGCCGGCAACACTATTCTTTTAAAAAAAATATAGCTGGTAATATTATTTTTTCAAAAACGTGCACCCGGCAACATTATTTTTTCAAAAACATATTACCAGAGGGCTTGCTGTTGGACGTAGTTTATCGTCTTACCCAGGACGCGGATGTAGTTTATCGTCATACCCGGGACGCGGATGTAGTTTATCGCCATACCCAGAACGCTGCAAATAGATGAATATTGTATTAAATGTACTTATATATATAGGGTAAGTAACAGTCAAAATCTGTATTTTATATAGGCCGTATTTCTGCTTTCCGGAAATTAAGAGTTTTGGAATGACAAAGAACAATCCGGGGGTTTTCAGTCCAGTGGCAGCCCCTCCATCATTGCACTATATGTGTGTAGGGGGGTAGTGGTTAAGGAAACGGTCACTGAGAGGAAACATAGCGAGCATAATGAGGTGTGAAGTTTGTGCAACATTTTCCTTGCATGCTGCATTTGTCAAACGAGACAATGGATTTCACTAGTGCTTCTTGAGAAATCTAACAGAAAAGAACCAACACAATTACAGGCCGCCAACATCTCTGCACGTCAGCCCGCTCATCAATATCCATATGTCATTTAGAATAAGAACAACAAGCCAAATGATGCTGACCGTTAGAACGAGACAGCTGATATTTTTGGGATATACCGGGCGTAACAGCAAAATTGTCCAAATCGCGTAACAGCAAAATTGTCCATTTGTTAGATTAAGCTTTGAACTGTTGCACCTTAGAAATGATTGATGATATCTTACTGGAATTCTCCGAGGGTTTTATAACACTATTGGACTCTACTTTGAGCAATAAGCATATATAATTTCTCTCGAAGGTTAACAGAAGAATTGTGATGAAATCGACCATAAAAGAAAATAACATGTTCATCATTAATTAATCATGGCTAAGGATCGGAAACTCATGAAGGATTGAAATAAAGTTCATATATATATATATATATATATATATAATATATATATATATATATATATATATATATATATATATATATATATATATATACATGTGTGTGTGTGTGTATGTGTGTATTATTCCACGATCATTTTCCAATTTATTCAAGATGATCTTCGCCCTGTGTAAACTTCTAACTTTCTGTCTTGGAGTAACACGGTGCCTCACACGTTTTACGTACGATTTCATTTTCAAGTCTTTTTTTCACTGCTTTTTGGACTGTCATAGCTGAACACGCTCTCTCACGTACCAAAGGTCTTATGGACTGAGTTGGATCTTTTCTAATTGATCTCTTTAGCTCTAAGTTGAAATGATGATCCCTCTTCCCATTATGACCTCCTGATTCAGTTTACTGTTCCCGTTTTTTAAAACCTGTTTACCATTCTCTTGATGGTTCTTGATTAAATTTTGAAGATGAAAGCCAAAGTATGAATTTTAGCACGATTACTGAATTCCTGAATGATCTTTTTTCTCTCACCATTGTTCAGTTGAGAAGACATTGAACCTGACTTAAAACGATTTTAACCTGTTGTTTTTCTACCTGAATAACTCAAGGGTTTTTCCAGTGATTCTTACAAGAATGGCTAAACGGTGTCAAGATGACTAAACGTCATATCTGAAATCGTGGAACAAGAAACTCAATTAGTTTAGTGTTTTTTTGTTGTTTTTTCAGATATTAAACATTTTGTGAGATGGACAATTATGCTGTTAGATGATTTGGACAATTTTGCTGTTACAACGGTATAACAATGAAAGAAGTTTTAGAGAATTCAACACCCACAGGGGACACTGAAAATAATAACAGAAGAGAGATACGGCAAGTAAATTACTTGACAAGTTTAAGTGAATGGATAGCAGAGATTTGGTAAAACCAACAAAATTTAGAAAGTTTTGGAGAACTTTTATAGGCATATTTTGAAAGTGTATAGAGACTATAACAGGAGGAGGATAATTACAGAATCTTCATAGAATGGAATATATATTATGTATGAGGAACAGACGAAGACAATGGAGAGATTTGTGTATCATTTGAAATTAATAAATTAATCTTAAACTTTTGCTCGTAACACATGGATATAGTGGGCTCGCCTGTAGATATTTCGTATTTTGGGGCATTTTCCAAAGGACATCTGGTATAACTCCTCCGAATGTAGTTTGTTTCAGGATTTCAGAACTTTGTCCTAAATATTTTTCAAATTATGATCGTTTGAATTTAATCAGAATACGCACGTATAATATCATTTCTTTTAGACGATCAGTTCTGGAGAGTTGACTTTTATGTCCTCTTTTGACTGGAAAGTCAATGGAATCTGATTAAAATGGAAGTTATAAATGACAATCAGGTTTAACTTGATACTGTTTTTCCCAAAATGGCCGATATCAAGTGGATTTCCGAGATCTACAAGACATCTTTGGCTATGCCAATGCAACTTCGGATTTAGGTGTCACACTTTCCATCCTCTGTTTTAACAACTCCCAGCATCCCCAATTTGTAATTTGCATGTTGGACTGTTCCTTTTGCTAACAACCATGCATTCTGCCTTTTAAATATTTTAGCAGATCTCTGATTATCCGAGTACCGATGGTCCGACACAGAGTTAAAAGAGCTATTTGTATACAAGATTTATTCTCATATGAGTGGTTAAAATGAATCGTTTTTAATTAGGATCCTTTCTTTTCGAACCTTTTGAACTAGATCTACAGAATCACAAAACAAATAAGTGTAACGAATAACAGAAACCACATCAGTTGAAAACTTTCAACATGAGCAAAAACTAAAATGGATATCACGTATTACTGAAAGAGAAAATAATATCATAATCAATAATCAAGATGTTGACATTACACACAACTTCAAACCAAACGTTAGGAAGGAAACCCCTAACAATAGTGTTATGGTCCAGGTTCCTTGTACCACGGTGATGGTCCAAGGTAGAACCAATGAAGAATAACTCGAACACTGGTATTGAATAACACAGATATTTTACAACCAGAATATGTACAAAAGAAGTAGAAGTGTTAGTAATAACAATCAGGTTTAGTTTGTTGTCTCGACCAGTATCACGATTCCAATGTCTTACAGTAATCGTCTGACGCGACTCTGTCTCTGACTGACTCTGTGACTGACTGACTGGCCGACTGCCTGACTCACTGACTGACTCTGTCTGACTGACTCAATCAATGCTGCTTCCTCTTGAGGCGCAGTATTTATGAGGTACGGAATAGCCCATTACTATTATGTGTAAGTTCCCATAACAAATAGTGAAAAGAGAAATAACAATTACTAGAATTAAGAAACTTTCTTGAAATATTGTTTTAAGAGAAAAACTGTATAAATCTCACCCGAAACTCACACTGGCTGCTCGGTCCAAGAATGCCGAATATTTCCTTATAAGGAAATATGTTACCATTATTCCCATTACCATTCGGCTTAATATTCAGTCAGTTATGTGCCATGCGTGATACCCGCTTAGGTAATCATGTATCTTTCGATACCTGACTGACGAGGCAGATTTTTCTCCCGCAATAGTTGCCATTTCTTTCTGCGGTAGATCAGTTGACATCCTTCTGTTTACCCATAGCTGAGCGGGGGGGGGAGAAGAATAGGTATCATACCTTTATCAAGGTATGTAATGGATTTGCGAGTAAAATGTCTTCCTATCCTGAATAACACTTCAGACTAACCTAGAACTAAAAACGTACAGTGTCCATATCACCAAATTGAACACTGTTCCGTTTTAAAACAACCATGCGTTCTGTTTTTTTTAAATTAAAAGTTAGTCCTTCTTTCTCTCCTTCCTTCTTTACGTTCTGTATGATTTCTTGTAGTTTCCTAAAAGTTATAATGAAATTTCCAGTGATCCAATCTCCTGTAAGCCAACCAGAATTTGATCAATGCCTATTCCGATTTAATATTTATCTTTCTATCAGTTCATGGTAAAGTTTCAACTGCGAATTCTTGTCATCAGACTAAGATTTGATAAAAAGCTATTAGCGTTTTCATTTTCTTTATCTCTGAGTCAGTAAGAGAAAAACTTGACAAATATGTCAGTTCGCCGTTTTCTTCATGTTTATTTGGGAAGATTTTCTATTAATCCAAGATATCCAATTTTCCTTTAAGCCAACCAAATTTTAAGCAAAAGGTTTCCTTCAATTTTGCTTTCAATGCATCCACTGTTGATGCACAAGTCCTGTAGTTCGACGTTCTTTTAATCCGGCCTAAATTTGATCAAAATATTTTCTTTTCAGCTTTATTCTACATTACTTATTCTATCAATCTTTGTTGATTGAGTGATTGATTCGTATTTTATGGCTTATCAATCTTTTGTAGGTTATTTAAAGCCAGAATATATTTTTATATTGCAAAACTCTCTGTTCTTAGATAAGAATTGATTAGCGATACATGTCTTACAAATTAACCCATAGCTGGGGGAGAAGAATTGAATCCATACATTTCCCAAGTGAATTTACGCGTAAGTGAATATATCGGGAATGGGAACTCGGCTATCCGCTTAAGTTCTGAACCATTATCCATTACACCAAGAATGCTGAATATTTCCTTATAAGGAAATATATTACCATTATTATCATTACTATTCGGCTTAATATTCAGTCAGTTATGTGCCATGCGTGATACACGCTTAGGCAATCATGTATCTTTCGATACCTGACTGACGAGGCAGATTTTTCTCCCGCAATAGTTGCCATTTCTTTCTGCGGTAAACCAGTTGCCATCCTTTTATTTACCCATAGCTGGGGGAGAAGAATAGGTATCATACCTTTCTCAATGTATGTAATGGATTTGCGAGTAAAATGTCTTCCTATCCTGAATAACAATTCAGACTAACCTAGAACTAAAACGTACAGTGTACATATCACCAAATTCAACACTGGTTCGACTGACGAAGCAGATTTTTTTCCAGCAATAGGTTGCCGTTTCGTTCTGCAGTAGACCAGTTGCCATCCAAGGCAATAGAACCAGGCCTGTCCTTATTCCAGATACATATCGGGGGGAGAAGAATAAGTATCCGACCTTTCCCAAGGTATGTAATGGATTCGACTGGAATTCGAACTCGGGTCTTCGATCCCTAAATCCGAGCCGCTGTCCATTACTCCACAATGCCTCACACTTAATATTGCCATTACTATGACCATATATATCTCTCTCTCCCCCTCCCTCTCTCCCCCTCCCTCCCTCTCTCCCCCTCCCTCCCTCTCTCACCCTCCCTCTCTCCCTCCCTCCCTTCTCACCCCCCTCCCTCTCTCTCTGCTTAATAATGGAATAGCAGAAGCAAGATTATGGGACTTTGCAGTGAACAAATTGTTAGAAACTTAAACTTCGTGAAACGTTGTCGTCTGCTTATTTGTGTGACTTTATTTTTGTCGTCGATAAATCAACTTGCACTGCCTTTAATATGTCTGCGTGTTGTTTATTTTATAAATTCAAGAAGGAAATCGATGAAGATTCTTTAACAGGCCGAGAAAAAAAAACGCATGCTTAAAGTTTTATTGCAATAATTACGATAACAGTGTATGAAATTGCAACCAAATGCTGCAGAACATTCCTCTATTTGGCGTCGATGAAGAGGTGTACGTTTTCTTTTCTCGAGTATTTAGAACGAAGTCGTGATTAATCGATGTGTTATTTTACGTTTCTTTTATTAAAATTAGGAGACGCAGTCACGAATCGGTGGAGGCAATTCATTTGTTACTAAAATATGATGTTTCTCTCTGTAAACAATAATGATACTCCGTGTCTTTTACATACACAGGAAATTAACACAGGAATCATTTATGCTATAATTTTAAACATATATATATATATATATATATATATATATATATATATATATATATATATATATATGATTCGAACACTTACACACGCGCGCACACATGATCACAAGCCAAAATATATGAGCATGTGTGTGTTTATGTGTGTAAAATGAGAGCAAATGCACCTTTGAATATGAATAAATATTTATTTATATTTTTTCCTGATAACTTTTTTTTCAAAAGGAGAGAGAGGACAGGATTTTAAGGACAACAAGGTCAAGGTTTCTTCAAGTAATGTTGCATCGATTAAAATATTATTAATATATCCAAGATAGCCTAACAGTGTGTACATTTATTTGTGTATATTGTCCTACGATAGGAAGATGAAGGTGCGAATATATTAGGTAACAAGATAGATCTAAAGAGGTTTTGGAAGACGACGGATAGATACAAAAAGTTTTTTTTATAGAAATATATGAAGCAGACAGACAGACAGATAGATAGATTACAGAAGGGGTAAATAGATAGGTCGATAGCAGAAACACTAGCTATATATATATATATGTGTGTGTGCGTGTGTGTATATATATATATATATATATATATATATATATATATATATATATTAAAGAGTATGTATGAGGTGATGTGCGTACGTGAATAGATCCGTGTGAGTGTGGGTGAGTAAGTTGTGATTTGCAGGGTTATATATTAGAACTATCTATATTGTTAAGTTTATGGCTTGGCCCGGCTAGACAATATGTTTCCGAGCGCCGTCTCCACTTAGCTTCCTAAAATCTTTCTAATGTTATCTTACCTAAACTTTTCCATTATCTCAATTATAGCGAATTTAGCATTGGTTTTGAAATCGGTTGTCCCAGGCGTGCAGATGTATATGTATATATATATATAGATATAGATGTGTGTGTATGTGTGTGTATGTATGTGTTGTAGGGGTCTGGGCGGTAGTATAAGGTTTTATCGCCTATGGGGTGTGTGTGTCGCCAAGAAATGTACACTCTTCCGGTATATCTTCGGACGTTTGAAAATACGCACTCTTTTCTCACTGAAACCCTTCTTTAAATCTTCTCTCTGTTAAATGTTAATGCCCCCTCCACCCTTGGACCTCCCTGCCTCTCTCGTCTGTTACCCCTCTATATAGATCTCAGGTCCTCCCACACTCTCACACATACTCTCACTAATTTTACTCGGAGTTATTTTTTCTGTTTTCTTTTTGAATTTGTAGGTCTGATGAATTGGGTCGTTTTTACGATTCCAATGGAATAAATTATGACCATGGAATATTAGTGTTTAAGTCTTTTTATTATATCCTTACTCTGTCCTGGACATTGAGTTCTACCTGGATTCCATCCTCTTGGAATTATTTTTATACACATATGTATGTGTATATATAATTGCATATGTATGTGTATATCCACCACTAATATTGTCTATATATAAAGAGAGAGAGAGATTTTGATTTACTGAGATAAATAGCTGAGTCGATAACAGAAATATTGGAGAGCTAGCTAGTTAGATAGACAAAAAGATAGATAGATAGACAGATTTGAACCGCCTGAGATATAATCAGATAGATAGATGGATATATAAGTATATAGACAAACAGGAAGATATATATATATATATATATATATATATATATATATATATATATATATATATATATATATATATATATATATATATATATATATAGGGAGAGATAGATAGATAGATATTTTTGAACAGCCTGCGATATATTTGACAGAGTGAGATTAATAGGTCGAGAGCAGAAATCTTAGACAGATAACTATGAAGAAAGCAACAATTTCAGAAATACTTTCTAGGAGCAAAGATGTAAGTCAAAATGGAAAACACAAACCAGACAATAGAATTCATAGACATGTCAAAATTGAGTTGTTTGAATGAATGATTTTACTGTTTTATCTAAAACACACACACACACACACACACACATACATATATATATATGTGTGTGTATGTGTATGTATATTTAGGCAGCATATTTTCATTCAGGCAGGTTTGATTAAATAATTTAGACATATTATGTCTATTTATTTTAGTATTAATCCTAGAATTAAGTAATTAATTTCTTGCTGGGCGATTCCTCAATCCGAGCCGCTATCCATTACTCCACCGTAACTCCTTACATATCAAACTACTATACCGTACTCAAATGCATTCTAAACATAAGCAGGAGGAAAAATTCTTAAAAGACTCATAAATATTAATATATACCCCACTGATCACAGCAAGTAAAATTAATTATATACTATACTAAATTTAATGCAAACAACGTAGTCGCCCAAAACAATTTTCTCCGTCAGCTAGCAACTTACAAAAGACCAACATTTTATATCAATTTAAATTTCTGATAAAAATGTTAATACTTATATTGGTGTAACAACAACGATGCTGACAAGAAGGCTTAACATACACTTGGATAAGTATAGTTCAATCTCAGAGCATTTAAAGAAACACTCATGTCCACATTCACAGTTTAGACAGATATTAGTTGGAAACACATGAATACTCAATCAAAATATAAAGAAGATTTAAAATTCTAGAAGACATTCATGCAAGAAAATTAAAGCCAAAAATAAAGTCAACTATGAGTGTAGCAACAAAGTTATTAAATGTCATTTTGTCACAGCAAACACACACACACACACACACACACACACGCATATATATATATATATATATATATATGTATGTATTTAAAAAATATGACAAAATGTAAAAGTTCTTCTGACGCGTTTCATCCGGATGAAACACGTCACAAGACATTTTACAGTTTGTTATGTCTTTCCAAATACTCTTTGTATATATATATATATGTATGTATATATATATAGTTCCGTAAATTGAAAATTTATTTTTCACTGTTCGTTTTACTGCGTTTTGGAGCGTTCAAGAGTCAAATTCAAATTAAAGACGTTTTTTTCTTATGCAATGTAGGTATCTATCTATCTCTCTCTCTCTCGCTATATATATATATATATATATATATATATATATGGATAGATAGATAGATATAAACATACCTCCGTTGCATAAGAAAAAAAAAGATCTTTAATTTGAATTTGACACTTGAACGCTACAAAACGCTGTAAATCGAACAGTGAAAAAGAAAGTATCAATTTAGGGAACTACATATACACATCCACAGACAATTTAACCCCTTGAATACATACATATATATATATATATATATATATATATATATATATATATATATATATATATATATGTATATATATATGTATATATATATGTGTGTGTGTGTTCAAAAATAAAAATAATAAAAAACAATATATATATATAGGGTGACCCAAAAAAACAGGAACTTGTTACCAATTCAATAAAACAAAGAGTGATGGAAGAAAAAATATTTAATTCATAGTAATTGTAACATTAAAACATGCCATTTAAGAAAAAATGATGGAATTTTCATTTTTTATAAATTACGTCCTGTAGATGACGTCCTCCTATACGAAAGCATTCTTGAAATCTGCTGTTGAGATTCATCATTGACTGCGGCAACATCTCAGTTGGGATACTGTGAATTGCATTCTCGTTACTAAAATGGCGAAATGTTTACTTGCTCAAGGTCACTGTCTCGCATTGTTGCCACTTGCTTATGTCTGGCAATACCCATTTCAAAAATTCCCGTTTTTGGGGGTCACCCTATATATATTAATAATTTCACCCCCACCAAAAAAAAAAAATTAAATACATAATATGTATGTATATATATATATATATTAATCATTTCAACCCAAGGGTGGAGATAACGCCACTACTAAAACACGACTGTTAGAAAATGAGAAAACGTTAGTGAGGAAAAAAGAGACAAGGTTCCATCTATCTATTTCAACAATAAAATGTTGCCAATATACTAGTAGTTTTAAAATCGTGACAATTGCCATGAAACTATCAAAAACACACACGGAAGCCAAGCTATGCTGGTGAGAAAGAGACTGTAGCCGAGATACTAGGTCAGTACTGATACCATTAGAGTTATTTCTTTGGATTTTGTCAAGAATCCCGCAATATATAGCAAGTTCACCAGAACAATATGTACCATCAATATTCAATGCACAGACGAATGATAGATGTATATATGTGTACCATGGATTCTGACGAGAAGAATTATTTTGCATCACAGTTCTTCAACAGCAGACCCATATATATGGGATAACGATATAAGGTTTGGTTTGGTTTACGGCATATCAACCTCAATGGGTTATTTACTGACGACAACATTTTTATTGCTGGTAATGTTTTTCTTCAAAAATCTGTTTCTGGGAATATTTTTCCCTGTTTGTATTGCTGTTATTTTTTTAAGAATTGCTGATAATAATATTTCCTTCAAAAAATATTTCTGGTAATAATTTTTTTATTACAAAGTATTTCTGGTATTAAAACCTATTTTTACAAAAGTTTGGGTGTTAACTATTTGCGCATATCTGGGACCCGGGTCAGGGTGGACCTGGGAACACCAGCAAATAAGAGGTGGTTCCACGTTCCTCAAAACCTCCTGATCAGAGGCCTTGCTGTTGGACGTAGTTTATCGTCTTACCCAGGATGCGGATGTAGTTTATCGTCATAACCAGGATGCGGATAACGATATATACATTTTTTATATATCAAGAACACTTTTCGAGGAAAGATGTATGACAAAGTGTAAAATGTTTTCGTGTGACGCGTCTTATCCCTTAGGACTTCATAGGTCTGATTTTGGTCACCTTAATGCGACTACACATTTGCTCATCCTGGGTAAGACGATAAACTACATCCAAGAGCAAGACCTTTGATCAGAAGGTGGAACCACATCTTTATTGCTGGTGTTCCCAGGTCCCCCCTGACCCGAGATGTTAGCACCTGTCAGGATCCCAGTTATGGGCAAATAGTTAATCCCCCAAAAGGGGTCAAAACACTATGAAAGTATAAAAATAGGTTTTAATACCAGCATTACTTTTTTGGAAAAATTATTACCAGTAATACATTTTTGAAGAAAAGATTATTACCAGCATTACATTTTTGAAGAAAAAAATATCACCAGCAATAAAAATCTCGTCGGTATTAAATAACCCATTGAGGTTGATATGCCGTAAAACAAAACAAACCAAACCAACATATACTGAGACAGATAGATGAAAAATATTACCAGCAATAAAAATCTCGTCGGTATTAAATAACCCCTTGAGGTTGATATGCCGTAAAACAAAACAAACCAAACCAACATATACTGAGACAGATAGATGAAAAATATTACCAGCAATAAAAATCTCGTCGGTATTAAATAACCCATTGAGGTTGATATGCCGTAAAACAAAACAAACCAAACCAATATATGCTGAGACAGATAGATGAAAAATATTACCAGCAATAAAAATCTCGTCGGTATTAAATAATCCATTGAGGTTGATATGCCGTAAAACAAAACAAACCAAACCAATATATACTGGGACAGATGAAAAATATATAGCGCGATAAAAATCTCGTCGGCATTAAATAACCCATTGAGGTTGATATGCCGTAAAACAAAACAAACCAAAACCAAATTACACATGTTCACAAACACTGAGAATTTTAAATTTAGAAAAATATTTTTATATATGTTTTAGGTATATTATCTAGACAATTGCATTTAGATTCTTTTTCTATATGTTTCCATCATTTTTGTTATTAAGTATCGCCCATTGAGATAAAGGTAGATATGCCAAGAATGGTGAAACGCTGGAAGAACCTGACCGCAAATTTACATTAGATAAACTAGTGATAAAAGCATTTTCTAAACATGAAAAACATTTTTTACATAATTTCATATTCTCGTCGTCACTCGTTCGTACGCATGTGTAGTGGCATCAATGTAAACAAACCTACTCAGATGAGGAACAAAAGGCTGCACACGAAAACTTTTCCACTTTGTTATTCCTCCAAAATTGATATATAAAAATGTAGATATTGTTATGCCATATACAAGATGCAATCGGTAAATTGTTGCCATTTTATATTCTTAATTTCACGCATGCGCTCTGTTTGTTTTGATTTTGCCAAATGCACAGTATGTTAGGGTCAGTTGTGCACCATCATTGTGAAAAAGAGCACGGTGACGCAATTCACTCTGCCAGAAATTTGGAAACTGCATGTGGTACTGCTTGACATTCACACCGGAAGCTCCAATACGAACATTTCTGAGTGTTTAGTTATGAATCTGAGGACAATGCAGAGGATTCAGAAAGAGTTGGATGAGTCTAATGATGATTACGAAGATGTTATGAATGATCACTAGTTTGTGCGATGTTATGCCTGCAATCGTCCCACATGGTCTCAGACTAAACATAGAAACCTACATCGTGCCTTGAGAAAAGAGGCTGCTAGAAGACCTTATGTCTCGCAACAGGACTCTGAAAACCCAGTCATGGCTGTCAGATATTTTCTGTGACCTCCTCGTCAATTAAATCAGGCCACCTAACATTCCAGACTGCACACTCTCCTAATTATTATGTGACCGTCCAGAAGGAGAGCGACCAGAATA